>JANTPZ010000770.1:0-25253 GCA_025593235.1 Vachellia pachyceras | reverse complement strand
AATTTTTGTGAGCTTCATTATTTGACTATCCACTCTTTCAGAGAGTTTATTCTGTCAAATCTTATTGTATTCTTGTGAGATATTCAAGGTCGGGACCTTGGATTTGTTGGGTTGCAAAAGAGTGAGAAAAACAGAGTGTGTAATATTCTGTTTTGTTGCGTACTGTAAGGGGGAGTGAGAATCTCTGTGTAAGAGCTTTGTTTGTTGATTAGTGGATTGGAAATCTCAGGAGGTACCCTGAGGACTGGACGTAGGTCAGGAGGACCGAACCAGGATAAATCTGCTGTGTTCTCTTTCTCTGTGCTCTCACCGTGATCTCATTTAATTTCTGTGATTAAGTTTTAAGTTTTGAAAACTGACCAATTCACCCCCCTCTTGGTCATATCCTGCACTAACAAAGTTTTCACTTCAAGTTTTTAAAACTTCCAGTTCTAAAAAACCGAAACTTGATTTCTATAACATGTTTGAAAAACTTGAATTCAAAACCTCAAGTTTTCACCACAAGTTTTTAAAACTTCAAGTTTTGAAAAACTGAAACTCGAGTTCTATAAAGTGATGAGAAAACTTGAAGTTGGAACCTCAAGTTTTCACTGCAAGTTTGTAAAATTTTAGTTTTGAAAACCAGGAACTCGAGTTCTATAACGTGATGAGAAAACTTGAAGTTGGAACCTCAAGTTTTGACTTCCAGTTTTGTTATGGAACTTCAAGTTTTGAAAACTTAGAACTCTAGTTCTTGAACTTGTTCACAAAACTTCTTTTCAAAACTTCCAGTTTCAATATCTAGTTTTGGAAAACAATTATAGGACTTGAGTTTACAAAAACTATGACTCAAGTTTCAAAATTCTTTTAAAATATTTAACACAGTTTCACAACCATCAAACTAGATTACAAATCCTGCAAAGTTTTAACTTCAAGATTTGCTTCAGGAAGCTCTAGAAACTTATTAAACTCTATTTCATCTTCAAGAAATAGTTTTGAGCATCAAAATGAAGTTTAGATGAATGGTAACTTAATGAAAACATTTTAACACTTAAATTATCACTTAACCACATCATCCTTCAATTAAAAAGAATGCACAAAAATAGTTGTAAATCATTAAGCATTATAAAAACTTTTGCTGTTAATCAATATGCATTATGAAAACTTTTTGCTCTTTTATGTTTGACATCATCAAAACTAATCATATCTAACAAAACTTTCTAACACAATCATAAACATAGCATGACAATCTTTCATATAAGTGTGAATCCATAAAAGTGCAACTTGTAACAATCAAATGCATATGGCCATAGGAAACAATATTACATTTTCACACTTTCATCAACAAAATTTTCTAAACAAGTCATGCACAACTTAGCATATTTCAAAAGCTATAAAGCTTAAGGTTAGAGGGTTTTGCTACCTTTTTCCCTTAATTCCCTTGAACTTAAATCCTCTCTTGATGAACTTTGCCAATGAGTTCTTTGGGCTCTTGACTTCCTAAACATCATATATTGACATTCTCATACATTTCCAGCCACCATTCAAGGCCAACAAAAATAAAAAAAAATGCAATATTCACATATTATCTTACAAGCCCCTTAAACTTTAAAAATTTGTTCTTTTGCTTTCCCATGCTTCCAAAATACTTTTCTTACTTTTACCCTACACAAAATTGCCTTCTAAATCCGTTGGAAGGATTAGAATCTTCAAAATCCCACTCCTTCTATTTATTTTTATTTTTCTAAAAAAATAGAACAAAGAGGGTTTTTTTGGGAGTTTTCAAACTTTGTTCATGTAGCTTGTGTATTCTTGCTTCCAAATCACCTTTCCATGATTTTGAACAACTCAAATGTATTTCCCCTTATTCCAAACGAAATTTGGGCAGCACCTCCCCATAATATTGAGCTTCCCATAATTTTTAAAACAACCAAAACAATCATCAACAACCATCAAGCTATCTTTTACTACTCAAGAAAGAACTTGCAACCATTTACTACCTCAAAAGCCTTCTCTTTTTCATTTTTCAAACTTGAAACCCTAACTTTTTATCTTCAAAAATAGGGCTTTGATCAAGAAATCAATCCATTAGAAAGGTAGTAGAAGTTGTAAGACTTGAGAAAAGATAAATATTTGAGAGCATAATCTTACTACCTTGTGTTGTGTGCTCTTTCTTCTACCTTGATAGAGAAAAATGGTGTCGTGGGTGCTTGAGAGAAGAAAGAAAAATTCAGACTTGGGAGGGAGGGAGAGAGCAAGGTTTTTGGGAGCTTGTGGAGTGGTTTAGCTAGTTAAAATGTCTCTTGGAATAATGAAGGGGTGAGATTAAAACTTGGTCCCCAATTTTCTCTCTTGAATGGAGGAGATTGTGCCAAGTGTCAAGCTCTTGTGGTGAGTGAAAAAGTTGTCATCATTACTCTTAGCTTGCCCTCCAAGTCTTGGTTGGGCTGACTGGCTCCCTGTCTATCTAGTTAATTGATCCGGTGGCACGCATTTCTGTAAAGTAACCTTCATCTAGATAGCTTTCTTTTTACTTTTTCGAAGACTTTCTCTTTCATGTGGTGCCATTCCCTAGGCTTCCTTGCCTAGGTGTCGTCATTCCCTAGCCCAAAATATCTATGAGTTTCCTTGTAATTCGTCAAGATTCCTCGATTTGCGTGTAACACCGTAAAACGAGCTTCCGGCGGCCAATTTGACTTAAGGGCATGAAAAATTTCTATATTTTTCCATAATACTCCAGCCCTTTTCCATTCCTCAAAATTCTTCCAGGATTTTCCGTAATTAATTTTCTAAGAAAATGCTTTTTTTCTTGGCTTTCGGGCACTGTTGTTCTCCGTACTTTGAAATTACCCGCACCGGATACCGGGTAATAATTTTATTAAATACTTCATGAACCAACTAAACTTTTCTCAATTCAGGTCTCCGGCATTTGAGTACTCCTGCCACCTCAAATAATTACTTCTCCGTCTTTCAGTCATCTAAATCTCTTAATTACGAAAATGCCATTACTCTTTATACTTCCCACATATTTACCAAAATACCACTACCTTACTACTTTTGACATAATTACTAAAATGCCATTACTTTTTCTACTCTTTCTTAATTCCAACTTTACCCTTGGTCAACTTTTGACTTTTTGGTTGACACTTGACTTTTTGGTCAACTTTTTCTATTTTTTAACTTTTAACCAAATTACCAAAATGTCCTTATTATTTGGTGACATTTTGAGCCTAGGCCCTTTTAATCATAATGACCATTTTACCCTTGTCATTTATGTTAAATAACCATTTTACCCTTATCATTTATGCTAAATGACCATTTTACCCTTTGGTCATTTTCACTTGGAGCTCTCAAGATTAGACCCAAGGTCTCTTTTTATCTATTGGAATTTTCCTCTTCTATATTTCTTTTCTATGGGCCTTACTCAACCCATAACTATCGGTTTCGCCTTGATTTCCGTTCACGAAATTTGGGATATTACAAGTAGACCCACCTAGCCCTGACCGTATGCCATCCTTCGAGAAAATACTTGAGCTTACAGAAAAATGTCCCCTAGTTATGGAGTGTTCATTTTAATTCCCCTTGCTAACCACCCATTCGTTAGCCATATTGTTACGTTATGCCTTACAAGCGTCCTCTGCGAGTGTACCCAGGGTAACCTCACATTTGTGCACCACTTTTATACTATTTTCCACCATGAATCTGCTCATTTATCAATTATCGAGGAGTTAAGTTAGCTCACTTGATTAATTGAAGCACCATAGGACACCACTTTGCTTTAACCATCTATGAGCAGGACTACTACGCTCTCATGAGTGATTTCCTTGAAGACCAAATAGCCGAGACCTTGTGTGAGCCAGGGAAGGTCTAGTACGTACCCTGTAGGTCGGAGATAGACATCCATAGGTCTGAATACCGCCTGAGACAAAACCATTCATCCATCTTGTCTGCAACAATATATTCCTCACTAGCCAACTTGCGAACCTGCATAAAAGGCAGGCCCTCTACATTTACATGTTGATGCAGGGGATTGGGTTCAATATCTCTAGTCTCATTTACTCTAACCTTCATGAAGTCGTCCTCACCTCAAAGACCATGAAGGCCATTATCTTTCCCCACCTCATTTCATATATGTTCACAGAGGTGGAAGTCCCTGCACTCCCCAAGGATAACCCATTGGCTCCAGCATCTATCTTTACCTATGAGCGTATCTGACGAGCTCCCGCTCCTCAGCTCGAGTCTTTTATCGACATTGATGAGCTCGAGGCCCATGATCAGGAGGCCCCAGTACCTCAGGCTAGTCTGATCAATATTTCTGCTGAATTGTTAAATGTATATCTGGGTATTAGGACTTATAATAGGACCCTCAGAGATCTTGGAGATGTAGAGATATTTGAGGCACTGAGGCTAAGTGAAGAGTTTCGAGAGGATCAAGGTTTGCACTTTGAGCCTTCCTCTAAGCCACCATTGCAGAGGACCATTCACTACGTTTACTCTTGCTGCATGGTGAACAAAGGGAAAAACTACAGCATCTTTCCTCTTTAGATTATCAGGTGCTTGCTTCTTTATATTAGACAGATGGTGTTCAATAAAATGCAGAAGATGGTGCAATCAAAGTCTAAGAAGATAACTCTACCTTATCCCCTCTTGGTCAAATCCTACACTAACATTTGGTATTAAAGCAGGTCTCTTGTTTAAAGAACTTTATAGTTTTAAGAGAGATCATGGCAGGATTACACAACACTTACTCTTCAACAATTATACTGCCTCCAGAAAATGAATTACACAGCACTTACTCTTCAACTTCCAAAAATCCCAGATTCATATGAAGCATCTAAAAATCATGAACACTTGTATACCTACACAAAAACTCATTTTGAATCCATTGGAAGTATCAAAATCATCAAAACAATTCATCTCCTCACACTTCTAGGTCAGGCCGAGACATATCACACATTCACCAACATGTGTTTTTCAACTTCTATCATCATATCCTTGCTTTCAAGCTTACATTCATGCATGGTAAAGCTTAATTCTAACTCTCCTATATCAAGACGAAAATTGGGCAGCATAAACCCTATATGTTCATGATTTCCCAAATTTACAAAATCACAAAAACAACTCAATCAACAAAATATCAACATCAATATTCTCCTTACAACTCAAGGAGGCTTTTGCAACTAGTTGATGGCTTTAAATGCCTCTCTTTCTCACTTTACTCTCAAGAACCCTAGGTCATGGAACTTGAAAAAGAGGGCTCAAATCAGATTTTAAAACCATGGAAGAGGTAGAGAAGATCACAAGGAAGAGATTGGTATATAGTATAAGGTAGCATCTTCCTTACCTTTGATTTTCTCTTGAACTTTTCGTCTTATTCTTCCTCCATACATGGCATCATTTTGCTCTCCCATGGCTAAAGAAAAGTCGGCCTAATGGGTTGGAAGAAGAGGAAATTATGTGTGTTTAATAAATCACACTTAATGGGATGGAAGGCTAAGATTGCATCTTGAAATGTAATCTCCATCTAAGGGCTATAATTGAGCCACCAAGATGACATTTGCTAACTTCTTATTGGATGATGAAAAGGTGTAATCATGGCTATCATTATGGGGTTAAAAATTTGGTTACCTTAACCAAACTGGATCCCAATCGGTTACTTATACTAATTACACTTTTTACCGGTAAACTTAACTTTATTCCGGTAAATCTTTTTCTATTTTTCTGGAGATATCTTCTTCCTCATTTAATCTCCATATTTTCATCTTGAATATAATAAAATTATTATTCCCAAAATACCCCTTGATTACCTCAAATTTTACAGGATTAATTCAAAACTTGAGGTTTCAGCTTCGAGTTTTAGCATCATGTTATAAAACTTGAGTTCCATAACTGTAATTTCAAAACTGGGTCGGATCTTGAAGGTTGGGTCGGGTTATTTTCCATCTGAAGGTTGGGTCGGGTTATTTTCCATCTAGATCATCTAGACACAAAGCTTCTCCAAAACTTTTAAAAGAAAATAACCAATACACTTAGGAGACATACTCATGGGTCCAGGACTACAGAACATGGTAAATACATTCATCAAAACATTAGCAATGATACTGGCAGAGACAATTACAAATCAAATTCTAAGGGAATTCAATTCAAGAGACTGACTAAAAGAAACATCCTCTCAATGGATAAAAGTCTATATCTCAACTCACTAAGTAAGGACAATTTTCACTTATGGTCCTCTTGTTTGCATCTCTACCATAGGCTTGTAATCATTCTACCTCTCCACCACAAGATCAATACAATGTGAATCAAGAGGGCTTTAAGGTTTAAGGCGGATAATGGGGTTAAACGATAATGAAATAAGATGAAATGAAATGAAATTCTTAAATATATAGCACCAAAAAGATATAATAATTTAACACTTTGCAAGACTTTAGGGAAATAGATACTTTCAACATTAATTTCCTTTCTCTTTATTTTTCTCTTTCTCTTCTTTCATTTTCTTTCTTTTTCTCTTTTGTTCTTTTCTTTTTATTTTCTTTTATATATATATTTGACTCTTTTCTCTTCATACATATTGCAATTCAAATCCAAAAATTCACCACATATGCTTGCATACATAAAGATAATTTTTCGAATGCTGGTTTCAAGAGCGAATGGCTCAAAAGGGTAGCAACGGATGAATGTGAAGGGTTTATGTTTGGGCTAAGTGTAGGTTTTGAAATGAAGGCCTCTATCCTTTTCACAAAGTATTGGATCATAAAGCTTTGATTAAGAATCAAGACAAGTTCTAGAGAGATTGAAAATCAAGATAGACCCATCTAATAAAATGAAATTAAGCCCAATTATCCTCACGACAAGGCTAAAGTCTCAATCAATCAGTTTCAGGAACCAAAAACAAAAAGAATCAATTCACAACTGATCTACACTTGTCATTTACTAACAATTAGAAAAATGTGGTTAACCAAAAACTTGATCCTTAAACTCATGCATCAATCTCTCAATGCATTAGCTATTAAAATTATGGTTCAAAACATGCTCAGGAGTATTAAAGGTAGTAAGGATGAGAGGAAACATCTTATTTTGAAAATCAAATCCTAAAATTTTTTTTGATAGTATGCACAGAATTTTTGCCGCGGCTAACCACAAAGTTGGTCGCGGTGAACCACACCCGAGAGGTGGTTCTGTGTGCATGTGATGTTTCACCGCGGTGCAACCACAAGATGGTCGCGGCGAAAATCACCCGAGAGGCTGAACTGCTTATTTGACTACTTTCGCCGTGGCAAACTAAGAGTTTGGTCACAACTAAAATGGTCAGAGAGTAAAATTTCAGTTCATAACCCCTGGAAATTCAACATTTTTCATAAAAAAATTTTAAATAAGGCTGAAAATTTCCAAGAATTTTGAAACAACTTAACCCAACATAATCTTTCACAAATTTCAATTGCATGCCAAAATCACTATATTGCTTGGAAAACATCTTAAATCCTAAATCTCCCCCATACTTAAATCAAATATTGTCCTCAATGATTAGAAGGAAAGATTTAATAATCAACAATGCGCAGCAATCACAAGCAAAATAAAACAATCATGCACCGATGCAATGAAATCTGGAAAACGCAAGGAAAATCCATATATATACAGCTGAAGTCAAAATAAATATTCACAAAAGTCCAGAATCCAACCACAACTGTAACTATACCAAAGTTCAAACAAAAAAGACATACATGCAAGACTCTCTTCAAAAACAAAACCTCATGAGGACAAGCCAATCATAAATTCCAGGGAGTTTATTGAATTCAAAACAATCAAAAGAAGTAAACAGCTAATTCCTACTGGAGAGTCCCTCCCCCACACTTGTTTTCATCATTAATCAATTAAATTCAACTAACATATCATAATAATAAGAAAACAAGAGAGGAAAGAGATGACCTTCCACTTAAATCTATGTAAACACTTATATGAGAAGTTCTCATCCCGGATGAGAAACATGAACTTCTTTATTTCCACTTCTACCATGTTGGACTGTTCAGGAAGATGCTCTTGATCAAAGAGTAGAGGTGTTGGAACATTGGACTTGTAGCCACGACTCTGCTTAGTTTGATTCTGCAAAACAAACATTGGACCAGCAACAATATCTAATCCAAGAATGCGAATTTGGAGAGATATAAGATGGATTAAGAATATCTTTGGAACATAACTCTCCAAATGAAGTCACAACCAAGAAAGTAAATATGATTCCCTTCAGTAGGAATCAAACAGTCAACCACATTGTTAAAATCCTTTTGTGCTTGTAAAGTGGGTGTTAAAAATTTACAACTTTTTGAGTTTAGCACATCATCTTTACAATCACTAGAGGATTCATCTTCATAATAGGATTCATTCTCATTTATGATTTCATCAATTGAAATTTTAGAATCCTTACTTGGGGATTATCCTCCACAAATTCATACTTATCAAGTTTTTCATATCTAGTACTATAAAGGGCGCCGTAGGCCTTTCCTACGGCGTCCTTTCTAGCGAGAAAGGGCGCCGTAGGTTAGACCTACGGCGCCCTTTCCTCAAATAGGGCGTCGTAAGCCCTAACTTACTACGCCCCTCACATTTACGCCCCCCCAAAAAAGGATGCCTATTGTGTTAAAAATAGGGCGTAAAAAGTACCATTTGTAGTAGTGATTTGTTTTTGGTATTTTCTTGGTTGAGAAAAATGGAAAGCTAATTGCAGAATCGAGATGTGAGGTGAGTGAAATAATGGTTTCCCTCTTGGAAACGGATTGGGCCATCATAATTCGCAAAAGATTAGGTAGAGTATATACTTTCGCACTAAGTTTTCAAAATAACAAACCCTAACAATTCAAATGTGTCCGGAGCGTCACACGGTGATCTCCTTCAAAATCCCCACCATGACTTGTTAGGTCACGAATAACATACAATGAACTCCATTCCATGAAATCCTTGAAGTGCACTTAGTGTGTGTATGGAAATCGCAGAATGACAAAATCAACTCCATGCATGTTGACTCTTAAACCAAGCACAACAAGGATGATAGAAGAGAATAACAAGACTTCATTAAATAAGCAAAATGAACTCCATTTTACTTTGTCAATCACAAAACAACTCAATACACAATAATCCAAGTTTGGCTTGACCAAGACCAAGTATTTACATACAAATCACAAAGTCCAACTCGGAATCTCAGTAATCCATAAAGTAAATATAGATTGAAAGAAAATACTCCCTTTTGGCACTTCGAACTCCGGCTTACTCCATCTTCAAGAGGTTGGAGATGCTCAGCTCCTCATAGAAGGAAGAATCACACTCCAAATGGATGGATGAAGCATTGTGGATGGATGGATGATGGAAGATGAAGGTGGAATAGGGTTTGGTGGGTGAAAAATGGATGAATGGATGGTGGAAGCTCTCTCTTTTGCTTCTCTTGAGTCTCTCTGCCTCCTCCCGTCTCCTCTCTCGAAATTTACCCTAAATGGGGTATTAAAACCGTTCTGGGTCGGATCTTGAAGGTTGGGTCGGGTTATTTTCCATATGGAGTAAAATTCATGTGCTGATACATGATTTTTTGCCACGGTGAACTTGAGTTTTAGCCGCGGCTAACCTCTCCCGAGAGTTCTTGACTGATGCTGGAACTTTGGTCGCGATGAATATTGAATTTGGTCGCGATGAAATTATCCAGAGCTCCTTTTCTTCAACATTTATGGAATTCCTAAAATGAAATAGCAAGAAATTTACAGTACCATATGTCCATGATGGAATTTAAGCACAATAACTCATTATTCATGGCACATTTACCCAAAATTGCACTAATCCATATCAACAACTCCTAATACCAATTTAAACATAAAAGGGTCATGTATGGACTAAATGTGATTCTAAAACTCCGGAAATTCCAACAGAAAACTAATACTAACACGGCTACATCAACTGGATGTACGTCAGAAAGACGGAACCAGGATAAAGCTGCTGTGTTCTCTTCTCTCTGCTCTAATGGTGATGTCTTTTAATTTCTACAATTAAGTTTTTAATTTTTAAAAACTGACCAATTCACACCCCTCATTGTCAAATCCTATACTAACATTTGGTATCAGAGCAGGTCTCTTGTGTAAAGGATGTAACTGTCTCAAGAGCGATTATGGCAGGATTTGGAGAACACGTTATGGCTGACAAAGCGTCCATCATCATACCACCAGCTTTCAATAGCTTGAAGTTCTCATTCTAGAAGATCAAGTTTCAAAACTTTATTCTGGCCACTGATTTTGATCTCTGGGATGTGTTTGAAACAGGAAACATCATGCCTATGAAGAAGGACAAAGATCAGCTGGTTCCAAAGACGAAAGCAGGGTTTGATGACGAAGACATGAAGAAGATGCTCTTGAATAGAAAAGCTGTCTTAATGCTACAAGTAGCTTTAAATGAAGATGACTTCTTTAAGTTCTGTACTCTCCCATTCACAAAACACATATGGGAAGCTCTGGAGATAGCCTACGAAGGCATTGAAGCAGTAAAGGAAAGTAGAGTGAACATGCTCACTACTGAGTATGATTTACTCAGAATGAAGGATGAAGAAACGATTGCATAATTTCAAATGCATCATTCTCATTTGATAAACAAACTGGCAGCCTTGGGAAAGACCTGTGATTAACGCTCTCAAGTTAGAAAAATTCTAAATGTATTGTCAAGCAAATGGGAAGCGAATGTAACAGCCATTGAAGAGTCTTGAGGAGAGTTAATGACGTTAGTGACAACATTGTTTGGTAGCCTTGCTGAGTATGAGAGTAAACAAAAATTCAAAAAGGAGCTAGCTAATATTGATAAAAAGAAGAAAAAGGAGCTGGCACTTAAGACAATAAAAGAAAAAGACAAGGACCAGAAATAGAGGAAGACGATGAAGAAGAAGTAGAAGACGAAAAACTTACGATGGTAGTTCGTAAGTTCAGGAGAATGTATTGGAAGGATCAATAGTCCAGAAGGCTTCACAAAGGAGGATCATCAAGATCATTTGTTATGAATGCAACAAGCCTGGACACGTTAAAGCTGACTATCCTCAGATTGCTAACGAGAATAAAGAAAAAGAGAAGGAGAAAAAGAAATTCAAATATTTCAAGAAAAAGAAGGCTTATGTCTCGAGGATATGGGGTGACAGCTCCTCAGATGAAAAAAACGAAGCAGAAGAAGAAGCTAACCTCTGCCTCATAGCTCAAGAAGACTCGGACACAAAAGAGGTAACTGATTCTGAACTAAGCTATGAAGAATTGTGTGCTGATTATGATGAAATGCATACTGAATTATTGAAGTTTGCTAAAGAATTATCTTTTCTCAGAAAGAAAGTAAAAGAGCTTGAAAAACCTGTTGCTGAACCTGTTGTTGTCACGGTCATAAATGTTTAAATTGTGATATTTTGAAATCAGAAAATGAAAAACTAACTAAAACTCTTGGAAGATTTACTAATGGCAGTGATATGTTACAAGTCATTTTAAAAAGCCAAAGGGTTGTAAATGATAGAAGTGGTATAGGCTATAATCCCGTGAATGATTTTCATAAAGGAAAGAAGAAAAATAGTAATAGAAGCTATTTGAAGTATTTCCAAAAGTCCATTCATGTTTCTGAGCCTTTTGCATATTGTAGTTATTGTAATAGGAAAGGTCATAGAACATCATCATGTTATTTTAAGAGAAAGGGAGTTCTAGGAACCTATAAGTGGGTGCCTAAGGGAACTTATGTTCCAAAGGTATCAAGTACTAACCCAAAAGGACCCAACAAGACTTGGGTACCTAAATCAATTAAATGATTCTTTTGCAGGTATGTCTTAGAGCATCTAGATCAAGTAAGTGGTATATCGATAGTGGATGCTCAAGACACATGACAGGTGACAAAATTAAGTTTGTCAGCCTTAAAGCAGAAGAAAAAGGAAAAGTAAGTTTTGGAGGCAACCAATCTGGCAAAATTGTTGGAGTTGGCGAAGTTAACAATCAAATAGAGCACTTGTGAAGGATGTCTATCACATTGAAGGATTGTGTCACAACCTCTTAAGCATAAGTCAAAGTGCTGATAAGGACAATTGGATTATCTTTGACTCACAGGAATGCATCATCATTAACAAGAAGGATCTGCCCATTAATAATAAAGAAAAGTTAAACATCCAACTCCGAGCTCTAAGGAACAGTAACAGCTATACCATTGATTTAGAAAATATTTTTTCTAACTCTTTTTTAATTAATCAAGCTGATGAAAGTCGTTTATGGCATAAATGCTTAGCACATGTTAACATGAATCAGCTTGACCGATTAATCAAAAATGAATTAGTTCAAGGGATTCCAAAATTAAGCTTAAAAAATGATTTAGTTTGTGACCCATGTCAAATTGGAAAAGAAACTAAAACATCTTTTAAATCAAAGAAAGAGATTTCAACAATCGGTCAAGCTCGAACTACTTCATATGGATTTAATGGGTCCAGCTAGAATTAAGAGTTTAGGAGGAAACCTTTATACTCTAGTTATTGTTGATGACTTTTCAAGATTTACTTGGACTATATTTCTTGCTTCAAAGAGTGAAACATTTGAATTATTCACTATATTTGCCAAAAAGGTCCAAAATGAGAAGGGTATGTCTATTGTCTCTATTAGAATAGATCATTAAGCAGAGTTCGAGAATGGAGACTTTGCAGCACACTGTGAGAATGAAGGCATCAACCACAACTTCTCAGCACTAAGAACCCCGCAGCAAAATGGTGTAGTAGAGAGAAAGAACTGAGTACTTGCAGACATGACACAAGCTATGATGACAGAGAAGAAGGTGTCTCAAGTATTTTAGGCAGATGCTCTTAGCATAGCATGCTACATATCCAACAGAGCATACGTCAGGACGCACTTGGAAAGACTCCATATGAGCTGTTCAAAGGAAGGAAGCCTAACTTGTCACATCTACATGTATTTAAAAGCAAATGCTTTATTCACAACAATGGCAAGGATGACCTCGGTAAATTCGATCCTAAATCTAATGAAGATTTATTTCTAGGTTATTCTAATAGAAGTAAGGCATTTAGAGTTTTCAACAAACGTACTTGAGTAGTTGAAGAATCTGTGTATGTGGTCTTTGTTGAAACAGAACCCCAAATAAAACCTGATTTTGATGAAGATATTATTTCAAAAGGGTATGAAAATGTAAATAAGGATAGTTCAACTGATGATCAACCAAAACATGATTTAGAAAAGGATCAATCAGGTGAACATCCTCAATCCCCTCAACCAAAAGCTTGGAGGTGCATCAGCAGTCACCCTATCGATCAAGTAATTGGTGAAGTGAATGAAGGTGTACAGACAAGAAAAAGATTTTTAAATGAGGCTCAATTTTCAACTTTCATTTCAAAGATAGAGCCTAAAAATGTTGAGGAAGCTCTGATTGACAATGATTGGATTATAGCTACGCAAGAAGAACTAAACTAATTTGAAAGAAACCAAGTTTGGGACTTAGTACCCTGACCAAATGATCATCTAATCATTAGTTCAAAATGGGTATTTAGAAACATACTTGATGAATCTGGAGTCATTGTAAGGAACAAAGCTACATTGGCAGCTAAAGGCTACAATCAGGAGGAAGGGATTAATTATGAAGAAACATATGCTCCTATAGCTAGATTGGAAGCAATACGTATTTTACTTGCTTTTGCTTGCTTAATGAATTTTAAACTTTTTCAAATCGATGTCAAAAGTGGTTTTCTAAATGGTTTTATTATGGAGGAAGTTTATGCTGAACAACCTTCCAGTTTTGAAGATGTTTCTAAGCCAAATCATGTGTTTAGGCTTAAGAAAACACATTATGGCCATGAGAGATTAAGTAATTTCTTAATTAAGAAAGGTTTTGTTAGAGGCAAAGTAGATACAACCTTGTTTATCAAGCATTCTAAATCTGACATATTGGTAGTCCAAATCTATGTTGATGATATCATATTTGGTGCCACTAACAATGATCTATGCCAAGAGTTTGCTAAGACTATGTAGGCAGAATTCGAGATGTCTATGATGGGTGAACTCACTTTCTTCCTAGCACTTCAAATCAAGCAAAAGAAGAATGTCATCTTCATTAGCCAAACAAAGTATCCAAAGGAGCTATTGAAGAAGTTTGGTATGGACCAGTGCAAGAGTGCAGATACTCCTATGAGCTCTACCGCACTACTCGATGCTGATATTAATGGTAAAGATTACGACATCAAGTGATATAGAGGGATGATTGGATCACTACTCAATTCAGTGTTGGGATGTATGCACGTTATCAAGCAGCACCTAAGGAATCACATGCTGAGAATGTGAAGAGAATCTTCAGATTCTTGCTGGTACCATTGATCTTGGAATATGGTATCCCAAGGGAACCAATGTGGAGCTAATTACATATTCAGATTCTGACCATGCGGGTTACAAGACTGATAGAAAGAGTACAAGTGGTCAATGCCAGTTCCTTGGAGGCTCACTGGTTTCTATGCTCAACAGTGTCTCTATGCTCAACAGAAGCTGAATACATTGCTACTGCAAGCTGTTGTGCTCAAGTGCTATGGATGAAACAGTAATTACAAGATTTGGGAATGAATTTCACTGAAATTCCTATTTTCTGTGAGAACACAAGCACTATCAATCTTGCTATGAACCTATGCATCATTCTCGGACCAAGCATATCGATATACGTCATCATTTTATCCGAGATCATGTTCAAAGAAAGGATGTTAAAGTTGTGTTCATACCTACTCATCTTCAAATAGCAGACATCTTTACTAAACCATTGGCCAGAGAGCAGTTCATGAATATGAGAAGAGAATTGGGAATGGTGAATCTCAATGAACTGTAAGTAATGTTGATTTATTACTGTTTTGATGATTAACATTACTAACTTAAGCATCGGAGTGTCTTTATGAGATTTTACAGGTCTCAAATTCATTCATGATCAATAATTGAAAAAGACCAAATTTAAAGAGGAAAGAGAAATCCATGTGAGAAAACTCGAGTTCATAAGGGAAGAAGACTTGAGTTTTGTGCATAAAGAATTAAAAGCTCAATAAAGAATCAAAACTCAAGTTCTTAAGACAGCAAAACTTGAGTTCCATCACAAGAAAGAACTGGATGTTAGAACTTCAAGTTTTGTCAGTGAGTTCAGGTAAACTCGAGTTCCCAAATCTCAAAACTCGAGTTCAGGTATGCACTTTTCTGAATGTTCATCTTCTATCACGAAACTCGAGTTCTAAGGAATCTAAAACTCAAGTTCTTGAACTGAAGAATTTTTCTGTGTGCTAAAACTCGAGTTCTTCCAGATAGAAAACTCGAGTTTCGGTATTGTAAAATTATATTGATCTCTCGAAACTCGAGTTCTGGAATGACCAAAACTCAAGTTCTTTAGGACTCAGAATATTTAACCCCCTTTCTGCCAAAACACAAACCCTAACCCCTGTTTTCAGATTTTGAGTTCTCTCACTCAGATTCCTCAATCAATCCAAAATCCATCGCATTCCTGTCGAAAACTTCCTAAAGACTAACCCATTCATTTCATTCCTTGTTCCACCGTTTATTTCATCAGATTCATTACCTGAAACCCTAGTCTCCTTATCGAAGATTTTGCTCAGCCATGACACGAACCAAAGTTCCTCAACCCAGCACTCCAAAATCCTCCAAAGACACATCCATGGGTCCTTCTCGCACTCAATCCACATCTCAGGCTCCATCCAAGTGAGTGTGAATTGTAGAACCATTAGAGGAAGAAGTGGCAAAGTCTCCAATCAAGAAGCAGAGATCAGGGCAACTAATGTCCATTCTGAGTAGGAAGGGAAAAGGGAAATAACTAGTTGAGTCTTCATCTCAGTCCACTGCCACACAACCTACTCAAACAAAGCACTCAGATTCTGAAACCGAAAGTGTGTCTCTATTAGCTTCATCATCAGAAAAGGCTCATCAGAAATTGAAGTCCAGAGGAGGAAAAGGAGCTAAAGAGCTTAAGGGAAGAAAAAGACAAAGAGCAAGACCTAAGCCTCCTCCTCACTACAATGCAAAGTCGGTAACTCTTTAAACGTATGAAAATAAATGTGAAAATAGAGATTTATGTCCTGCAATTTACATTGATCTTGATGAAATAGAGAAATTATTAGGCATGAATATTAAGAATTATCTTAGCCATTATGCACCACTGATTAGCCTGAAGGATGATTTTTCTCCTGATATGATCCGTGTCTTCTACAATAATATGGAAGAAAAGAATATCTTGAGGAAAGATGGCAAAGTGCCTGAGTATGGGTTACAAACTGTTATAAGGGGAGATATAATCAATATTAATGCTGATATGTTAAATGCTTATCTGGGTACCAATGAATTTGACAAGACCCTAAAGGAATTTACAAATGTTGAGGTGCTGAAATTGCTACGACCTGATTTGGATGTGAATGATGATGAAGATCCTGAACTGAAATTTGAGCCCTCTTCTATGCCTGTGTTGCAAAGAACTATCCACTATGTTTGTTCCTGGTGCATGATCAACAAAGGCAAGAATTGTACTCATTTATTTTCATTTGATTATCAATTTTTTGCATCAATTATGTCTTAGGAGAAGAGAAATATTGGGCAGCTGATTTTCAATGAAATGCAAAAGTTGGTTCTCTCCAAATCCAAGAAAATGCTTCTGCCCTATCCATGCCTGGTCTCAAGAATTCTAGAGCTTCATGACATCTGGTGTCTCATGGATAATCAGGTGCCTCAGTCTCCTATTCAGTTTGGTGTAAGTCATTTTCACCGAATGAATATTAAAATTTCCCCTCAACCAGTAGTTGTGCTCACAAAGAAGAAGAAGGGTACTTCTGCCACATCTTGAGGTCAAGATGAGGCTCAGTCCTCTACTCCTCAACAGTCCCTTAGCACCATCTTTTACTCAAGCAGCCATTCAAGCATATATTGAGGCCGAATTTAAAAGATTAAGGGAAGCCTTTACATCTGAGCTACATAGACTCATCCAGGGAGTGGTTCAGCCATTTATGGAAACTGAATTCAGGCAAGTTAGTCAAGCTTTGCTAGTTGATTTTCATGAGAATTCCCAAGGGCTTATGACTAATTTATTAAAGAAATCTACGGAATACTTCTCGGGCAAAGAACTTATGGACAACATGGATGCCTTGAAGAAGTATGTAGCTTCCATAGAACAGAGTATGAATTCTATGACTAGCTCTATAGTATCTCTGGATAGCAGAATCTCCTCCATTGAGAACTTTACCCGAGGAGTTTCTCAGTCTCATCCTGCTAGTCCTCATGCTGCTAGTCCTGATCCATCATCATCAGACAGGTTGATTGCTTTGATCGATTTTGCTACTTCTACTCAACCTGATGATTCTGTCAAGCCACTCCTGCACCTATCATGACCTCTCCTCCTCCTCCTCCTCCTCCTCCCATACCCTTTGAATCCCCTGTTATCCCTCAATCCTCTCCTCCTCACTCTCTTTGGTTGATGACAAAACGGGGGAGAAGATTCTGAGTTTTTGTGCATTATAGCTTTATGACTCAGTATTAGACTCCGTGAAGAAGTTATGATTTTGATCATTATGTGATGTTCTATGACTTATATATATGTGATTATGTGATGCTATCATAATATTTGTTCTGAGCTTGCTGCTGTCATAATGTCTGCTTTAAGCTTATGTTTTTTTTTAAATTTTTTTTTGAAGTTATGGTTTTATCATCATCAAAAGGGGGAGAATGTTGATACCTTGTTTTGATGATAACAAAAACCTCATATTATGGCAGGATTTGGAATCTGGAACAATAATTGAGAAACTATGTTGAAAATGTTAGAAGAATTTTAAACTCGGGTCACAGGTTTTACAAACTCAAGTCCTATAACTGACTCTCAAAACTAGATATTAAAACTGGATTTTTTGAAAAGAAGTTTTGTGATTCAGTTCAAAAACTCGAGTCCTAAGTTTTCAAAACTTGAAGTTTCATAACGTGCAAACAAAACTGGAAGTCAAAACTTGAGGTTCCAACTTCAAGTTTTCTCATCATGTTATAGAACTCGAGTTTCAGGGTTTTCAAAACTCGAGTTCCACAACTGCGTCCCAGAACTTGAATTTAAAACTTGAGGTTTCAACTTCGAGTTTTAGCATCATGTTATAAAATTCGAGTTCCAGGGTTTTCAGAACTCGAGTTCCATAACTGTAACTTAAAACTTGATTTCAAAACTAGAAGTTCTGTCTGGAAGTTTTCTCAGAACTCAAGTCCTTCCATTTTCCAAACTCGAGTTCCATGTCTTGTGAAATTCTCTCAGTTCAAAAACTCGATTCTCAAACTCGAGTCCTCATTGGAAGTTTTCATCAACTCGAGTTCCTGATTTTCCAAACTCGAGTCTTGAGTCCTTTTTCATCTGAACAGTTTTAGAATTCAAGTCCTCACTTCTATAACTTGAAGTTTCATAACTGAACTCCAAAACTTGATGTCTTTTTTTTTCCAAACTCCAAAACCTGATGTCTAAACCTAAAGTTTTGTGTAAAAGTTTTTCAACTATGCTTCAGAGCATTTAAATGCAAACTCGAGTTACATCTGAGAGTTTCACTACATGAACATTAATTTGATGAAATAGAACTCGAGTCATGGGATGATGAAAACTTGAGTTCTCTCTTCTCTCTTTGACATGATTCTGACACAGCTACTATCAGAGCTTTCCTCTTTTGTGCTGGAACAATTTGAATGTTACCTAACCTCATAAATGCACTTTAGTTCTTTCATGAAAATGCCCAGGATGTCTGAGGAATAACGCCGAAGCATTTATAACCCACGACATCGCCGTTGAACGTATTTAATGAAGCCATTAATGACTGACCAGAAAAGTGATGACTGTGTGTAATGGACAGGAGCTTCTTCCAACGAATACTAAATTTCTGAGTAACGGCTAATGAAGGCTTACTCAGATATAAATGGAGAAGCAGTGAAGACAAAAGAGACAACACAGATCGAACAAAGAATGTCATTACTGTCTGCAACTATCTTTCTGTCTTCTTGTAAATTATTGTGAGCTTCAGTATTTGACCATCCACTTTCAGGAGAGTTTACTTTGTCAAACATTGCTGTAATCTTGTGATATATTCAAGGTTGGGACCTTGGATTTGTTGGGTTGAGAAAGAGTCAAAAACAAAGTGCGTGAGACTCTGTTTTGTTGCGTGTTGTGAGGGGGAGTGAGAATCTCCTTTGTAAGGGCCAAGTGAGCCTTGATTGTTGTTGATTAGTGGATTGGAAATCTCAGGGGAGACCTGGGGACTGGACGTAGGTCAAGAAGACCGAACCAGGATAAAGCTGTTGTGTTCTTCTCTCTGCTCTCACCGGTGATTTCATTTAATTTCTGCGATTAATTTTTTAATTTTTAAAAATTGACCAATTCATCCCCCTCTTGATCAAATCCTACACTAACAATTAGTAAGTGTTCTTACTAGTCCTTGTGCTTAGTTAAAATAATAATTTAATATTAAATTAGACAAGCAAGGTTAGTGGATTCAATCACTTAAGACATCTATTTTATCAAATTTACTTGCATTCATTTAGTTTAATTAATTAGTAAAATCACATTTGATAATTCTCGGTTAATTTATTATTTATATTAAATTACTTAGGAATTAAATTAAGGCTCTACGTAGAGATCGATCTAGGTTAGTGCTACTAATATTGCATTTAGGTTAGTAACAAGGCTCATCAACAATTAAATCATTAACTGCTTCTCTCCCATCAAGACTTCTTTCCTCTTCATCTTTCCTCCGTGATTCCGACTTTTTTTTTTTGAGGTTTTGTTGTCCGCCATTTTTTCTCATGTCTTTAAAATCAAAACACTTCAATACAACTCCTGCTGCTTTTAATTTCTATCTTGCAGAAAACCAGCAACAGAACCGGAACAGGAATTGAACTGAGCTTTTGAGATCTGGATACAATTTTCCTTTCCAAAACCATCCTTATTTTATGGTTCTGAAGTTTGTAATTACTATACGACATTTCACTATCAAATTGGACTTTTGAAGATATTTTTATTTTTTCACAATAACTTGATACTTTCCCTTACTTATGCATATATTATTATATATGTAACATTATGTTTTAATTTAATTATTACTATAATATTATGTTTTAATTATTTATTACATCATCAGTTTATTCTCGATTAAACTAGTTGAACTATTAAACAAGTGACCCATGGACATTTTCGATTCAGTAAATGAAGAATGACACTGTAATGTTTATCTTCAATCAGTACAGTTTGATGCATTGTGTGTATATGTTTAACGTGCATGAGTATTTTGTGTCGATTTTTTTTTTGCTTTTCTATTTTGCAAAATAAAATTTAAACTAATTTAAATGGAGGTGGGATTGCTTTTCAATAAATCAATACCTGTTATTCCACATCATCCACCTTATTTTTCATACAATGGTATCTATTTAGCTTCCACTTAAATCAAACGGTATCTATTTAGCTTCCAATTAAATTAAATGGCTATAAATATCTTATTAGCATCATTTTTCAATCCACTTGAGGTCAGGGCACACACACTTTTACACAATTTTTCATTTTAAACTCATTGGGAGCATTAAAATGACCAAATTCCAACTCCCTCATACTGTCAAGGATAAAATTATTTTTCACAATTTCATTTCATTGGCTACTATGATTCCATCTCCAATCACTTCCTTACTCATAGTTTAACCTTAAATCATTATTTCCATTGATTTTTCTAAAAATTTGGGCAGCACCTCCGCTAAACATTCATACTTCCCAAAATTACGAAAGCTCAACTAGAGTTATAACAAACAACAACATATACAAAACTTGAATTAACACTTGCCTGTTCCAAGTGTATAATTTCTCACTTTCTCTCTCCTCTTGTGTAATATCCATATTTTACTATAATTTGAAATAAAGGCCAAACCGGTAGTCATAGATTGAGTTAAGGTCTAGAGATATGTAGTATAGAAAAAGAAGAAGTAAATGGACCGTAAAGAACACGGTCATTCTAGCCCTTATGGATTAATGGATCGAATTCCATTAGAACTTCACAGTTAATCGTGCTTGGCCTAGATAAATGGAAGGATTGGTGACCTTTATGGGAAGGACACAAAGGTCATTAAATATAAAGAATAAATGCAAGAAAGGAATTTTGAAAGAAAAGTAAGGGCATTATGGTAAATAAGAGAAAGTGTAAGGGCATTTGACCAAAGTTAGGAATATTGATTAGTAAGGGTTCTTACTTGTCCTTGTGCTTAGTTAAAATAAGAATTTAATATTAAATTGGTAAGGAATGTTAGTGGATTCAATCACTTAGGATATCCATTTTATCGAATTTAATTGCATTCATTTAGTTTAATTAATTAGTAAAATCACATTTGATAATTCTCGGTTAATTTGTTATTTACATTAAATTACTTAGGAATTAAATCAAGGCTCCACGTAGAGATTGACCTAGGTTAGTGCTACTATATTTTATTTAACTTAGTTTTTATTTGATTACCTCCACGACAAGGTTTGTCACTCTTCCTATACGACCATGTTATGTCCTTCTGATGGTGATTATTGTGGAGGCATTGGGACGTCCAGCACCAGGCGTTTGATGGTTATAACTGATAATATCCCTTCAGATTTTGTGCACGTTCCAATGGGTTGTGTTCGTCAAAATTGAATCATCTGAAGTGTCTAAACAAGTGATTAATAATGTGCTTGAAGCTTAGACAATTCCCAGCACTTCATCACAACTAAATAAAAATATGTCCTACATGGCTGTAGCTGATCTCACGTCTGACTGCGCATATTTGTTTGCCAGATTCTAAAATTTGTATTGTTTCAATTTATGTTTGTCACAACTTAAAAAAAATACTCATATACTCTTATTTTACTACTACAATAACTAGCTTTGACGTCTCATATCAGTACCTTTTTTTTTTAAAATAGGGTATAAAAATGAAAGCGGTACCTTTAGACGTCCTTTCATTAAAAAAAGGGCGTCTAAAATTTTTTTATTTATTTAAATTAGACAAAAAAATTTTAGGCGCCCTATATTATAAATATAGGACGCCTAATATAAAATGGAGGGCATTTTTGGCACCCTCCATTCATAGTGAAGGGCGCCGTAGGCGCCCGCCCTTCACCCGTGAAGGGCGCCTTTGGCCCTTCGTTCAAATTTTGGACGCGAAGATTGGCGCCCAAATTTCAGATCCGTGTTTCACTCTATTTATATACGATTTCTATTTGGTTTTAGCTTCTCCGATGGCTCTCCTCTTCCCATTGTAAGTCAGCTTCTTCTTTTTCTTTCTTTCATTTATCTTATCTTTTGTAGTTAGTATTTAAATTTTCTTATTTTGTAGTTACTCATCTCTTATGTTTAGTGTTTAAACTTACTTACATATGTCATCTTCTTCGCCTCCTCTTTCGATTTCAGTGTTTTTATTGCTGGAACTGAACCAACAGCACCTATAACGGAGTGGGCGATTTCAAGTCTTTTTGAGATGTTTGATGTTGAAGAAGAAGAGTTACTGGACCATGATTCAAAGACTGATATGGGTTATTATTTTTCATTAATAGAGATTGAAAGAGCTTTAAAATGAGATTTGAACCATCTAATTTGGAGTTTCTTATGATAAATTGCGAATTTTCAAAATTTAGGCAGAATTTTTTTTTAAAAAAAAAAAACCTACGGCGCCCTTTTTTATGAAAAAAGGGCGCCGTAGGGGGTTTACGGCGCCCTTTCTTAAAAAAAGGGCGCCGAAAGCAGTGATCTAGGGTGCCCTTTCTAAATAATATAGGGCGTCGTAGGGTTTCCTACGATGCCCTTCCTCCTTTTAAGGGCGTTAAAACCTCAAACTTACTACACCTCCCAGATATACGCCCCCAAAAAAAGGGCGTTAAAAGAGTCTAAAAAGGGCGTTAAAAATGTATTTTGTAGTAGTGTTTATAGGTTTACAGAAACAAAAAAGACGCTTAAATATCATTAATGTTGTCTTTAAATTTCAGGAGAAGTAATTCACAAATCCACATAGTTTGTCTCATTTTGAATCAAGTTCTTTTAGTTTGATCAACTCCTGATGGATTTAACTATTAAAGGCAACAATCCATATTTATTGGCTATTTTTCATGCTTGATTAAATGATTATTTATATGTACGCAATCTAATTGATCTTGTATTTCTCGGCCATTTTACCTACACGATGAACCAGATCTCAACTCCAGCCATTGAAAACGATGATGAATCTCTCCTTCTCTTGCGAGACTCGTCGGAAAGGAAGATTATAAGAATCAAAGCGACGAGGTTGCCCTCTTATCTCTGTTGTCTGCTAGTGGTCCTCCTCTGTTCCATGATGAAGGCTTGTGGAGAAGAAGAACAGCAGATTCCGTTGTCCCTACCTCGTTCTCCGATTCAGAAGAAGACGACGACGAAGAAGAAGATTATTGAAACGTAACTGTGAACAGTATTCCCCGTGGCATTTTTCTTACGGATAAGCCTTTCAACTTTCACACAC
Source organism: Vachellia pachyceras (assembly GCA_025593235.1). Taxonomy (NCBI): domain Eukaryota; kingdom Viridiplantae; phylum Streptophyta; class Magnoliopsida; order Fabales; family Fabaceae; genus Vachellia; species Vachellia pachyceras. The sequence goes on along the minus strand of JANTPZ010000770.1, from coordinate 1,764 downwards.
AAAAAAGAAGAAGCAGACAAAACCCAAAAAAAGGAAATGAACAAGGAAACTATATTTTCTCAACTTTAGAATTGCAAGTTATGATTATTATTTATTCTTTTTTCTTTCAGTATTTTTATTTTTATTTAAAATTATGATATTTACATTAAAATCCTCGACTAATACACAAAATTGATATCTTACTAAAATTCGAAGTAAATTCCTTTAATTGATAACTCTCCGACCATTTGAAAATATCTCCAAATTAATTTATTCAATAAAAGTTTCACTCCATATCAATCAAACAGATTTTCACGTCTCAAAACTTTTGATTATCTTTTTCATAAAGTTGTCTTCCTTCATAATTAAATGCCTTAACTATCCATCATCACATGTTCTATAAATAGAACCCTTTGGCTCTCCCGTTTCCACCCAACCACATATCGCATAAAAATAAAGACATCTCTCTCTCTCTCTCTCTCAACCTACCAATAATGAAGCGTTCATTGTTTGCTCGCTTTATTCTCTTTGCCTTCATCGCCTCTGCAGCCAAAGCCTCAGTCGTCCAGGACTCTAATGGCGACATCGTAAACAATGGTGGCTCTTACTACATCCTTCCATATATATGGCCATCAGGTGGTGGCATGATTCTCAAAGAGACAGGAAGTGGTGGGCCATATCCCTCTCTCCCCATCGATATCAACTATGGCTTGCCATGGACAATAGCGTCCCCCTTAAGAGTTGGATTCATCCCAACGAACGCTAGTGTGGACTTCTTCTCTGTTGAGGGAGAAGTACCAAATTGTGTTACTTCACCCTCGAAGTGGACTATTGTTGAAGAAGAGGACGGGATCAAGTATGTGAAAATCACTGGGTACGAGAATACTGTCAAGGGTGTGTTCAAAATTCAACAATTTGGTACATTTGCCTATAAGATCGTGTTTTGTCCCACTGAAGGTGATTCTTGTGGGGATATTGGGATATCCACTGATAAGGGAAAGAGGCTTTTGGCTATCAAGGATCACCCTATGGGCTTCATTTTCGTCAAAGTTGAATCATCAAAGTGTCTAAACAGATGATTAATAATGTGCTGGAAGCTTAGATAGTTTCTAACAATTGTCACAACCAAATAAAATCATCAAAGTGTCTAAACAGATGAGTGTTCATATTGGTTTGGCCGCTTCTAAAATTTGTGTTGTCACAACTTAAAAAAATAGTCATTTTTAATATGTTTTACTGAAACAAAAAAAACCTTAAATAACATTAATGTTGTCTTTAAATTTCAGAAGTAATTCACAAATCTTTATAGTTTTATCTCATTTTTTGAATGAAGTCCATTTAGTTTGATCAACTCCAGATGGATTTCACTATCAAATGCAACAATCCATATTCATTGGCTATTTTTACATGCTTGATTAACATGGTTAGTTACAGTATGTGAATAACTAATAAATAGTTATTAGTTGGCTAAACACAGTTAAAAATTGTTAAATATTACTAAGTAAAATGTTTTATTGCTTATTTTAAGGGTGAGAAATGTGTCAAAATGACATCAAATTATTAGTTGACTAAACAAAAAGTATGCCAATTAAAACTCTAAATATGTGTTGCTAATCAAGGAAAAGCATGACCTAATAAACTGTTTAATTTGTGATATCATTCCATCACAAGTTAGAATGTCACAATTTTTTGGGGATAAATTTGCAGCACAAAACTGCACGTCAGTTTGTCACAGCTAATTTTTGTCCCAATTTTGTTGTTTATCTTTTAATTTTTTATCTATTT
>JANTPZ010000769.1:0-23148 GCA_025593235.1 Vachellia pachyceras | reverse complement strand
CCAAATCATGTTTATAAACTTAAAAAGGCACTTTATGGTTTAAAGCAGGCACCTAGAGCTTGGTATGAAAGATTAAGTAACTTCTTGGTCATGAAATGCTTTGTTAGAGGGAAAGTGGATACAACATTATTCATTATGCATTCGAAATCCGATATGTTAGTTGTGCAAATTTATGTTAATGATATTATTTTTGATGCAACTAACAATGATCTTTGCCAAGATTTTGCTAAGATTATGCAGGCAAAATTCGAGATGTCAATTATGGGAGAACTCAATTTCTTCCTTAGACTTCAAATCAAGCAAAGAAATAATGGTATTTTTATTAGCCAAAAAAAGTATCTAAAGGAGTTGTTGAAAAAGTTTGGAATGGATCAGTGCAAGAGTACTGACACCTCTATGAGCTCCACAGCACTGCTTGATGCTGATATCAGTGGCAAAGATTATGATCTAAGTGATACAAAGGAATGATTGGTTCATTACTCTACCTCACAGTAAGCAGACCAGATATCCAATTCAGTATTAGGATGTGTACACGTTATCAAGCAGCACCTAAGGAATCACATGCTGAAAATGTGAAAAGAATTTTTAGATATGTTACCGGTACCATTGATCTTGGACTGTGTTATCCCAAGGGAAATATGAAGAATTGATTGTGATTCAGATTCAGACAATGCATGCTACAAAACTAATAGAAAGAACACAAGTGGTTAGTGTTAATTCCTTGGAGGATCAATGGTATCGTGGTTCAGCAAGAAGCAATCAACTGTATCATTATCCTTAACAGAAGCTGAATATATTGCTGCTACAAGCTGTTGTGCCCAAGTATTATGGATGAAGCAGTAATTGCAGGATTTGGGAATGAGTTTCAAAGAAATTCTTATCCTCTGTGACAACACAAGCGCTATAAATATTGCTAAGAATACTGTGCATCATTCTCGGACTAAGCATATTGATATCAGACATCATTTCATCCGAGATCATATGCAGAGGAAAGATGTGAAAGTCGTGTTCATTCCAACTCAACTTCAAGTAGCAGATATCTTCAACAAACCACTGGCTAGAGAGCAATTTATAAATATCAGAAGAGAATTGGGAATGGTGAATTCCAATGAGTTGTAAGTTAATGTTGATTAATTTGTCATATTTTGATGATTAAATGATCTAACTTAAGCATCGGAGTATTTTGCTGAAGTTTTTACAGGTATTTGAATAAACACTTGAAGTCAAAACTTGAGTTTTAGAGGAAAAGAAAGAAATTTTCAAAGAATTCTTGTCCGACACTCGAGTTCCAGGAGGCAATACTCGAGTTCTGATGGATAAACTTGAAGAATTACTCGAGTTTCAAGCTCAAGTGTCGATTCATGGAGCAACACTCGAGTTTTGGAGGGCATAACTCGAGTTCTACACTCTTGAAAGCATCACTGGAAGTCAAAACCCGAGTGTTGAGATGAGAGTAAAAGGTAATACTCGAGTTTTCAATCTCAAACTTGAGTTTGATAAGTATTTCTAACTGATGGACCTGATACTCGAGTTTTGAAAAAGTAAAACTCGAGTGTTGGTATGCCTGTTCATCTTCTTAGAACAAAACTTGAGGACTGCCAAGTCACTACTTTATCTGATAGCTACTCACATGGCAGCTATGGCTACGCTCTACAAAAATCTTTCCTTATTTGTGCTTAACCATTTTGAATTCCAACTGCTCTCATACATGCAGAAACATTGACTTATGGGATGAGGAATGAAGCAGACCAAATCTCACTCAGACAAAAAGCATTAATGTTCGTCTGCTCATCATCGTTCTATCAAGATGCATTCACTGTCAAACTCAGCTTTTATCTTTGGAGTTAGCCCATCTTCAACTTTCATGGACACATAGTTTTCCTGTTCAAATACATCCCATAAATCAATGTCAGTAGCTAAGATAAAGTTTTGGAATTTGATTTTCTAAAAGGAGAACTTTTAACTATTGAATGCTAGGGGTCTAGTGATAGAAGCTATGTTTGTTAACACGTGTTTGCCAAATCCTGCCATTATCGCTCTTAAGACAGTTAAGTCCTTTTAACAAGAAACCTGCTCTGATACCAAATATTAGTGTAGGATTTGACCAAGAGGAGGTGAATTGGTCACTTTTTAAAATTAAAAGCACAATGCACAAAATTAAAACAAAAACACCAAGTAAACAGATAGAGAAGATGGACACAGCAGATTTATCCTGATTCGGTTCTCTTGACCTACGTTCAGTCCTCAGAGCGCCTATGAGATTTCTCAATCCACTATCTGCAATAACAAAAGGCTTCACAAGCCTATACAATGGGAAATCACTCCCCTTTTAACTTTTCAATAAAACAGAGTATCACACACTCTGTTTTCTAACTCAAACTCAGCCCAAGAATCTCAAGGTCCCAACCTTGAGTTTCTCACAAGTTTGCAATGAAGAATGACTCAATAAACTCTCTCTTAAAAGTATATAGCAATTAATGAAGCACAAACAATATAATGAATGATTTACAGAGAAATAGATGAACGCAGTAAATGTTGAAGCTTTTTTGGTACGTGTGTTCTCTCTTTCTTCATCTGAATGCTTGGCGTATTTATAGTTAAGTGTAATAAATTAGCCGTTAGATGATGAGTAAATATCCGTTACACACCATATTGATTCACCACTAATACTTTATTAAATGCATCTTGAAAGAATGATGACGAGTAGACAAACGTTAATGCTTTTTATCTGAGTGAGATTTGGTCTACTTCATTCCTCGTCCCATAAGTCAATGTTTATGCATTTATGAGAGCAGTTGGAATTCAAAATGGTTAAGCACAAATAAGGAAAGATTTTTGCAGAGCGTAGCCATAGCTGTCATGTGAATAGCTGTGAAATAAAGTAGTGCTCGAGTTTTGCTTCTCAATACTCGAGTATTGATCAGAGAAGGAAAATGTAAATTGGAATTTCATGAAGCAGTACTCGAGTTTTGTTTCTCAATGCTTTAGTTTTCATAATACTCTTGAAGTAACTCGAGTGTTTTAGTGGAAGTGATGCAATAAAGATTTGAAAACTTTTGTTCAATACTCAAGTTGTTTTAAAAGTATTTGAAAAGCTCTTCGATACTCGAGTGTTGCTGATTGGTACTCGAGTTTTGTGAATACTCTTAGTTGATACTCGAGTTTTCAGGAAGAAATCTGAAATAAAGTCATTTTGGAAAACTCCATCACTCGAGTATTCAAACTTAGTACTCGAGTGTTGACAATACTTTTACCATAACTTGAGTTCTCTTATGCAAGTGTTGTGTTTGTTTTGAAGGTGATGCTCGATACTCGAGCAATGCAAACCAATACTCGAATGTTGACAACACTTCCATTGTAACTCGAGTGTTCTAGTTCAAGTGTTGTACTACGTTGTGAAAAAGAAGCTCGATACTCGAGTATGACAAATCAAAACTCGAGTATTGACATCACTTATTTCACAATACTCGAGTTCCACTTGAAAGTGTTTGGTTACAAAGCATCTTAAGTCTCAATACTCGAGTTTCTAGAAAACACAACTTGAGTGTTGTCAGTACTTCAACCTCAAACTTGAGTTTCCATTGAGAGTTTTGAAACATAGAATCAGTTTTAACTCACAATACTCGAGTGTCAGGATTCAATACTCAAGTTTTGGCAACACTTTAATGTTAACTCGAGATTTTATCTGAAAGTATCGAATTTTGACACATTTCTAAAGCTCGATACTTGAGTTTTAAAACATAATACTCGGTGTTGTTAATACTTTCGCACAGACTCAAGTTTTAAATAAGAGTAATGAATCTCAAACTATTTTAAAAGCTTAAAACTTGATTAATGAGACATAGAACTCGAGTGCTTCAACATGGATATCAAAAACTAAGTTTAAATCAATTTGAAACTTCATAATTCCTGTAAACACACAATATTCATTTTTGTTATCATCAAAACATGGCATCAACAATATTTTCTCATATGAATAAATGAGGAAATTTATATCTTTAACTAATAGTGGGAGTAGAGGGTAGTTTTAGGTATATAGATTATCTTTAAAGCAACATTTAGAATAGGTTAATTAGTATATTGATAGAAATTGTTGTGTGTGATTTTTGTAGATTCTCATTAAAAACCTTGGAGTGACTTTTGTGTGCTACCTATAAGCTAGAGAGTAGCAGGTAACTCTAAATATTCTTCCAAATACTTGTGAACCACATATAATTAAATTGTGATTGAACTATATTTTACTCATTTTTGGACTGAGTTACATAGATGTAAATATTTAATGTTTTCAATATATAATTTGGCATGAATATTTTTATAATTATCACGGCGATTGCATTTGTGATTGGGTTGGAGTAAGGAGGAGGAATTTGTATAGTGATATTTTTATCATGTGATAAACCATCACTCGGTGTACAGTTGATTGCATTTGTTAGGGTGCCATTACCCGTGTTTTTCCTTTGACCAGGATTGCATTGAAATTGTGGGACATGTGACGCCTCCTTGATTTCTTTAAAGGAAGGGAGTTATAGTCCATACTTGAACTCTACACTTTTGGCCGAGTATATCTTAAGAAACTGGTGAGTTTAAGACAATCTAATTACATTGATAAGTTTCTATTGGACTATGTGTTAGCATATGGCTCCAGTCATCAGAATAAGGATGGACAGTAATATAAGGGTAGTTACATATTGCATTATGGTGCATTATTTGTGATTATGATTATGAGCTACATAATTATACAAAATATATTAAATTGTTTATATGATAATCTTTATATATACAAGTGTATTTGTAACTCAGTTATTTCTTTTAAATTGTATGCCTTTACTTGTGTGTGGTAGAAACTTTTAGTAGATTTTTCAGGTGATGTTATATTCTTTATATTAATATTTTTCAGGTGATTGTTATAGTAAGCAGCAAGGGAATGCACCTATGGTATGAGCCTTGTTGGCTCTCTTATACCCTTGGCACATTCTATATTTTTAAATTGCCATAACTTTAAGACTTTCACATTGTATTTCTATTTACTCTGATATTTTGGGAGGATTTGTATTGCTATTAGTGATGTGTATTTTGGTTGGATTGATTATAGTTTTAATTAATTGATGTTAGAAGTCTCATTATTTATACATGGTAAAAATTTCGTTAAGTATTTCGGTTCAAAATTTGGGATGTTACATGACACACAGACCACAAGGGCAAATAACCAGACGCAACTCAAAGCCACAAAAAAAGCGTGAATACAGTTTATGAGGGTAAGTAACCAGCAGATGCGACTCGTAGCCACGAATAACAGGCGTGAGTTAGCACCCACGAATAACATGCGAGCTCGTAATTAACCATAGTGCATGCACCAAGGACTAACAGTACTGCTGTTAGTACCCAGCGTTCTGTATCCAGTCCTCTCAAAGACATTTTCAAGCATACATGGAGTATATATATCATTTAAATATTATTTTTTTTCACAATCTCCATGCATGAAATCATAGTAACAAAATAATACAATGCTTAAGATTCCAAAAGTTCTTATTTCAACTTCCACAATTAAATACTGAATACAAACAAAAATTTGAGAATAATAAATAGCATTAAATAAAATTATCAAATTTTACTCTTTGCTATATCAATAAAAGATCAAATAATTCCAATAAACTTCTATCAATAAATTCATGATGCCTAATAAATTTAAAGTATGAAAAATGGTAAAACATACTTTATAAAAAATTATAATAGGACGCTATTCACTCACCTTTATGCTCTTAATATATAACCCTTCTCTATCACTCAGCTTCCAACTTATCTTCATCTTCCCCTCCTAACCATAATATACAAAATACTCAACAATCACCACTAATGCTTTTAAATCTACGAGTTTCAAAAAATTATAACTTATTCCATGAGAATCCAAATGCAGTGGTTCAATTGTCTATTTAAAGCTCTCTACATATTCTTCCAAATAAAATTATCACTCAAAATTTATAATCAACCCAAATTCTAAAATCAATGCTCCAAAGTTACTGCTTGTTGACAGTTTTCCAGATTTTTCAGATTTCAAAACCAAAATTAGGTAGCCCATAACCAACAATTTACTTATCCAAATATTGCATTCTGGGACTCATTTTAAAGCTTATCATGAGTACTATCTGCTTGTCAAATTTCATGGACAACAAAGACCCCTTGACTAATTAAAAGTTTGCCCAAAATCAGCTGTCCAACAAGTTTCAGCACAAATTTTAGACTTCAAGGAATAATTTTTCTAACCTACCATAAATTCCACACTTAATCACTTATTTCATGGTGGGCTAAAACTTAATTCCAGAAATCAAAAGGGCCCCAACAGATTGCTACACACAAGGATACACACACCCATAAATAGCACACGCACACAAATATATATCTATATATTTGTATACATCAACCTTTCTCTAAAGCTCCATTTTCACTCCACAACTAGCGTACCTGTACATATAAATATATCCGAATCCCCCCCATTTTGTAATATCTAAAAAAAGAAAAAAAGGACCAAATTGCAAAATGGTCATTTTACCCTCCCACACTTTAATACCCTGACACATGGCTTCTGCAATGTTTCTTATTCATTCTTCTTTCTCTTCAACACCAAAGACGCGAGTGAGAGGGCCAGAGAATGATCGTGGTTAGAGGTATCATTCTCACCGGAGGAATGCGTTTTTTGCTAGTACAAGCAAAGATTTCGGTTCAGGTGAATCTCCTAAACACTCTTCTACCCTCAGATTTTCTATCTTTACCATTTTGGGTTTTTTGAGGAGATAGCAAAGTTGAGAAATATGAGGTAAACTAGTGATTTTTCACCTATTAAATCATTTTAGGAGTAATATTGAATCTTCTTTGAGCTAATTTAAACTTTGTATGCATGATTTTTTGTTATTGTTGGACTAAATGAACAATACCTTTCGCCTCATGATTTCCGACTAAAGTGTTAAAATTTCTTGGTTTGAAGTTAAATATGGGTTTTTGGGAGTTAATAGCATGCGAAATGAGGGGCTTCATGGCTTGGGAATTTAATCTGTGAAGAGTTGAAAGCAGGGGTTTGTCTAGTTCGTATAGGGGCTCTTGGGTTCAAAAGGGAAGACCATGGATTTTGAATCAACTAACACAAAAAAGCAAAGGTTTTATACATGCACACACGCATGGGCTGTGGGACTAAGAATAAAGCTCATGGTTGTGGTTATTGCAAATGTTGGTAGATGTATATATATATAATTGCATGAGCGTGTCTGTGCATGTATTTATATATTTATGATACTATGTGAATTTAAATTTAATTGGAGCCAAGGAGTTGTATTTTAAAGGTTTTAAAATACCTATAAAATATTAAAGATAGTATTGGTAAGTGATGGATTGAGAATTTGAAGCTGGAAAAATTTCCAGATTTAGTGGTAGTGTTGTGAACAAGAATTTCCATGGCAAAAAACCTCCCTTGCCCATGAAATTTGGTGAGCATTAGTACACACGTCAAGCTTTAAAATAAGTTCTAGAGCAAATTATTTGGATGAGTGGAGTGTAAGTTATGAATTTTTCAACTTGGTTCAGGAAATTGGGAAAACAATATTTTTCTAATGAAGCAGCTGACTTTGATTAGGTTTTGAACTGGCTAAATGGTCTTTATTGACCATGAAATTTGGCGAGAAAATAGTAATCATGATACGCTTTAAATTGAGTCCTAGAATGCAATTTTTGGATAAGTAAATTGTAAGTTATGGATTATCAAAATTTCAGTTTGAAATCTGGAAATCTGAAAAGTTGGCAAATAATTAAAAATTTGGGGCACTAATTTTGGAATCTGAGTTGATAATAAATTTTGAATGGTAATTTTCTTTAGAAGATAATGTAGAGAACTTTAAATGAACACTTGAACAACTGCATTTGAAGTCTTATGGAATAAGTTATGATTTTTTAAAACTGGTTATAAATTTAGAAGTATTATTAGTGCTGATTAAATATTGTATATATTATTGTTAGGAGAGGAAGAAGAATAAGAGTTGGAAGCTAAAGGAAAGAGAGGAGTTATATGTGCTAAAGGAAAGAGAGGAGTTATATGTTGTGAGTGTGATAGGTGAGTGAATGGCGTCCCATATTAATTTTTATAAAGTGCCTTTTTACTACTTTTCATATTTTAATTTAATTACCGCATTTTGAGCATGATTCTAGTGATGAAATTTTATTGGAATCATTTAATCTTCTAATTGATATTGTAAAGAGTAAGAGTTATGGATTTCATTTAATGCTATTTATTCTTTCCAATTACTGTTTATATTGGATAATTATTCATGGGATGGAAATGAAAATTTTTGAGATATTGATTATTGCAAAAGTTGAAGTGTTATAGTATTTATTCAAAATGTTTTATTACTATGATTTCATGCATGGAGATAGTAAAAAGAAATAACACACAAATGATATATATACTCCATGCATGCCTAAAAATGGTTTGAGATATTGCTTGTAAACTTTTATGCTGGGATCCTTGTTATAAAGTATTCCAAAATAGTTTTATTATTAAAATGGTTTGGAAATTAATCTCATACATGCTTGATAATGCTTTTAAGAGGATTGGATACAGAACACTGGTTACTAACAGCAGTACTGTTAGTCCTTGGTGTACCATGGTTAATTACGAGCTCGCATATTATTCGTAAGTGTTGACTCATGCCATTTATTCATGAGTATCAACTCACGCCTGTTATTCGTGACCTTGAGCCATGCTTGTTGGTTACTTACCCTCGTAAACTGTGTGTTCACAATATTTTTGTGTCCTCGAGTTGTGCCTAGTTATTTACCCTCATGGACTGTGTATCCACGCCTAATTATTCCATTCTGTTGAAGTCCTATGAAAATTTGAGATTTGAATATTATTTTTAAATCGATTTTTTTAAATAAGTGGTTTTGTTATGTAATTGAAATTCTCTGGGAAATGATTGATTATGCAGTTTCAAATTTAACTTGATTATACCTTGCAGAAACTGATATTTGTTATTACGATAGTTATTGTAGTTGAATTATTTAGATTACTTTCTTAAATTTAGACAAGTATATTCATGGGACGTTATTCACCAAAAATTTACTTTTGGCTTCAAATAGCCCAGTTGATCCTATTCATTTGATTAAGCAGTGGAAAGCCTCCTTGTTGTTATTAAAGACGCTGGCTTATTTTATAGATGTTGTTTGGCATATATAAAACTTATGTTTATGCTCTACTTTTGAAGGTTAGATGCTCCACGTAGTCTATAGGTAAGGTCCATGTGCTTTTATTATATTTTGATAATGTCCGATATGTCATTATACATATTTTAGACTATTGTATTATTTAGCGATTTGACAAATGATATGGGTATTTTAAAAAAACGGTAGGCTTACGGGATGTGAGATCTCTCATAGACCGTGCTTATCACCTCTAAATTATAGGGTGTGACATTTTTTTACCTTAGCTTCCTCAGAACCAAATAGAAAGAGGTTAACGTACATGAACAATAACCACGAGTTGAACTTCCAGGAACCAAGAAATTTTTTTTCAAGAAATGCTCCATATGCTTTACAAAAAGCTAGCTTTCTCATAGCAGGTCAGTCCAGCACCTTGTACTCTTACAAATGCCTATGACTTTGACTCGTATCTCTATACCTTATCAAAGTCATACTGGTCTTACTTTTTCTATGTTCACGTATAGACAACCAACCAGGAACATTTAAGACAATAGTCATAATTATTCTATAGATGCAATTATCATAATAAACATGCAAAAACTATGATAATTAAATGGAGAAAATGCATTAAAATAAAATAATGTCTGAGGTACAATGATTGACCCCTAGGGTACAATTTCCAATATTTAGGATCTCCTTCTTACTCTCTATTTCTCTTTCAAGTTTCTGAGTTGTGAATTTCATATGTGTATAACAGAGAGCTTTGACTTATAAACTCTCAGAGCTTATCATTTTGAATCTCGAAATCAATCTTTGATAAATTTCAAAATCAAATCTTATAAGAAACTTTAAATCCAAGAGATTAAATAAAAGATGACTTTATCTAAAGTTGTCTAACATATTTAATTTAACACATTTATTTAATTTGGATAAAGAGTCAAACAAAGATAAGATTTGATTTATCTCTATAAATTAAAATAAGATATAATATTAGGATGAATCAAGATTAAATCTATCCGTATAGATTAAATCTAAGATCTATCAAGATTTAATTTATCTTTAGAAATTAAATTTAAGATATATCTTTTAAAAGAAATACAAATATTATATCTTTATTATATGTATAATATATATAGATATCAATATATGTAATATGTATACATATAAATAAATATATAACAATTTATATACATATATATATCATCCTAAGAATATATATATATTGAATTTTGATTCAATGAATCTGAACATTTCAACTCGTGTTGGGCCATTTTGTGCATGATTCTGTTGGCCAGTGACTATACTAGCCCACAAGTCGTAAGTGGCATCTAGCAAAACATTATAATTACCCAATTCACATGAGGATCTATAAATTGACACAATTTATCATACAACACATCACGTTCCTTTTGTCAAATGATATTTTGGTCAAGGATAAGGCAGGGAGATTGTAATTTTCCTACTATTGACCATTGTTTTCTCAATCCCTGAGTAGTCTAGCTACCGACATGGAACTTCCTTTCCATCACAGTATGACCATACATTTCTCAAACTCACTTATTGAGGGGCCAGACAATATCTCTTCACTAAAGTGTGGGATAAATCCTATCTTTACCATTCATATTCCTCTGCATGGAATCCACTAAGTCTAAATATAGCCTTTATCATCATTTGATCAAAAGATGACTTTTGACTAGATCAAAGATTAGTGACTTCATGTAAGAATTCATGATGATCAAATCAAGGGTACAGTTAAGGCCGATAAAACAAGTTGGGCTTACCATACAAAAATTGGTAAGCTCAGGCTGGCAAATGCCAGCCTGCTGGGGGCGAGTTCACCTAACCTGCAGGTTATGGTGGACTGACCCGCCAACTTGCTTTTTTTTTCTTTTTTATTTTAAAAATACTATATTTTATATTGTATACCTTTTTTCATCTCAATATTTTTACAAAAAAAAAGGTAACCTTAAATTCTATTTTAAGGATAAATAGTACCTAATACATTCAAAAATAGTATAAAATATTTTATTTTTTCATATTAACTTTTTATAATACTATATTTAAAATTATAACAAAACATTATTACTTATGTTTTTTGGAAAACTTGAAAAATGTCATTGTTGAAAATTCATTGGCGGGAAGAGAATCATGTGACATGCAGTTTTATGGAGAAAAATGAGAGAAAAGAATTTTAATTTTTTTTAAATAATTAGCCCATAAACCTTCCAAAGAGGGCTCGAACTGCTAAAAAGTAGTAGCCCTAACCTTTCGAAATAAGGTAAATAAGGTAGAGAATATTTTTTTAAATAATTGTTAATGCCAATTGCATAATTTAATGTGTAGGAGAATATTTCCAAGTGGAAAGTTCCAAAAGTGCAAGAAGAAAGACATTAAAGAGCAAGGGAGATTAAGTAAATAAGGTAGCAAATTCTTTAACTTTTACACTTGCATTGCCATTAGTTGTTGATTGTGCATTTGCCATGATTTTATTACATGATTGATGTATGAATATGCAAGTTCTTGTTTGATGATTGATGATTATGACATGCCTTAGCCAAGAGGAGAGTAAGCATGTGAGGTTAGTGTTGCATGTTATGCTCAAGGCTTTTATTTTGCACATTCATAATTATGCATGTTGGTGTTCTAGTTAGAGATATTTGCTATTGGGATTCCATGAATCTCACTCTCCCATAACAAAACCTTTTTAGGGCCAAATTAAAGAGAAAAAGGCAAAGAGATCAAAGGTATGCTCCAAGTTTAAAGAGAAATTTGTATAAGTTGATTATGTGCACTTTTGGATTATTGTAACTTAAATTCCTACACTATGAAGCATGGTGATTGTGCTGTGTAGATAGACCAAGCATGCTATATTATTATGCAATTTAATGAGATGCATAAAGGAGAAGAGTTAAAGCATGCAAAAGAATCGAAAAAGGGTCTAATGCCCTTATCAAAGAGCAAAATTGATGTAACAGTGAAAAATAGCAAATGAAGTCCAATTAATATGAAATTTTCTAGTTAAATACTAAATATTCCAACCTTTAAAATAAGCCAAAGTTTATTGAATTTGGATGCGTATATAAAAAGTTATAATTTTTCAAATTTCATGGAAAAATAAAAAAAATTGGAAAATGACCAAATAAACAGTGCATCTTCATACAATAAGCTATATTGATTGGTCAAGGAGATATTTTTCCCCTGTATAGGACTTCATAAGCTTGATTTAGAGACTTGAACCACTCAATTTCGATTTTTTAGAATTAGTTATGAATATTCAAAGTTGGCCAAAAATCTGAAATTACCAAGTGAACAGTAACCGTGAACAATGCTTTTGTAGAGTTTTAATTTTCACTTGGTTAGCTAATTTGAAGCATTGAATGGTCATAAAATGGTTCATAATTGGTCTCTAACATAAAGTGGTTCACATGTGAAGTCCCACATTGATTGGGAAGGGGAATGAAACAATCCTTATAAGGGTGTGGATACATTCCCCTTATAGACATGTTTTCTGGGTTATTGTAGAAACCAAGGGAAACAAAACCCTGCTCTATTTGCAATAGGGACAACATATACGAGGGAGGGCTCTAGGGATGTTACACTAAGGAAGATGTTACAGGTTTCACCGTGGTCAATTTGCAATTTTAGCCTATCTTTCTCAGTCTCGAGATGGTTTCGTCAAGGAAAACTCCATTTGTTAGTGATAGTGAGATTAAGTGGTCACATGCTGGTCACACCCTCGTGGTTTTTCTTCTTCCTCCTCCATTTTCTTTTGCTTCTTCTTCTCCTTTATATGCAGCAAACGCTGGAGCTCCTAAGGCAATGTTTGGGGATCATTAAGGTAAGAAAAATCTCTTCTTTTCACCTTTCCTCCTTCATAAAAGTTGTTCTATGTATTTTTATCTTTCTAATGATAATATTTTCATGCTATATTGAGAATATTTTTGGGTTAAGGTTTTGATAAACTTTTGAGCTTTGGCAATGTAAGACTTTGGAAATGCAGAGGAATATTTATGGGAGATTTCATCAGTTTTAATTTTTGATTTGAGTATATAAAATTTTTATAATGATTTTTCTTTAATTATAGAATGAATATTTGTTGTTTTAGACTTTATGACCAATTAAAATGTTGTTGAGCATTTTATGAGGGGCTTGAGGATGCTATTGGAGTTGTTACTAATTTTTGAATGGAACAAATTTGAGAATTTTGATGAAATGCTTATGTTGAGTGTTTTTGAAGAAAATTTGAGTGTGGAAAATTGGTGTTTTTGGATAGATTGAGGGAATAGATATATTCTTGGAATTCTAATAAGTGACAAATGATTTATGGAAGAAATAATGGGAAATTCCATTGAAAATTTAATAATTTTGTAAATTATGTGAATTTGAGGATTTTGGAGAATGGAATCTTTAAAAAATAGAAACATGTTGGTGGTAAAGAGGGTTGAGTATAAATATAAGGAATTGTGAGAGGACATGAATTTTGAGAAAAAAGGGCATGATTTTATTTAACTCATACATATCACTACCAAAAAATGCTATTTAGCGACAGAAAATCCGTCGCTAAGTAGCTATTTTCTGTCGCTAAAATGAGGGTCGCTAATATTTTTCGTCGCTAAATTGAAATTTTCTGATAGAAAATAGCCATTTATCAATGGATTTTTTCGTCGCTAAATAACATTTTTCTGGTAGTGTATGTATACATATATGTGTGAGATTATTTTGGTTGTCATTGAATTGATGTATAATTATGTTTGTAGATTGAATTGTGTTTTGAGGATTTGATCGTTGGGCTCAAATTATTGTGGTAGTGCAACTTGCTTTGACGAGAGGTAACCACATTTAATTTATCTCATAAACTCATATGGGTTATAAGATGTTTATGAAACATCATTTCAAACCGTAAGTATTATTTTAGTATTCAAAAATCCTCAAGTGATTATTCATTTGAGAAAACTAACTTAAAATCACTTTTGGTATATAAGTTTTCTTATGTTATGAATTGTTGGTGAAGCGGATAATACTTTGTTACTATGAAAAATATTTTCTTGACTAATCATATTCGGTAACATTATGTTACAAATAAGAATGTGATGGCAATGAGCATATGGATGTATGTGTTGTTAAATGGTTGTTATCATGTTGCCGCGGTTTAGGTTGTGATGAAGATGGTAAGATGATATTGTCTGTGAATCATAAAGTCTGTAGCAATAGTCTTCGCTATTGATCATAGTGGTTGACATTATATTGAACCTTCCAAATGTATATCCTTATGTTTAGTGATTAAATCGTTAGTCAAGTACTCTTTTTTCGGTTTATAAATGTTAGCCTATACTTTTAAATGAATTTATCCATGTTTCACCTTTTATAACCCTACCTGTATATTTGGTGAATATTTGTCGGTTACTGAGACTTTATGTCCCATCCCGTGGTTTTAACATATTTTTGGGAGAGGGCCTCAGTAAGTATAGACGAGAAGGAAAAGAGTCGGAAGCATAATGTTGTATCTTTCTTTGTAGGGCCTCCTCTTTCAAGACATTTATGTGGGAGATGAATATATTGTCATATATTTAGACTTTGCATACTCTTCATATGGTTTTTAGTCATTTTGATGATGATGTATTGTTACCTCTTTTGCAGAGCATTTTTTATAGTCATTGTCCCCTATGTCTTTGAGTCATCTCTAGGTTGAGATGGCGATTTATGAAATCTGTTTTTCTTAATTAATGTAAGAGTGGTTTATTTGGAAGTTTAAGGAAGAGGATGTTTTAATTTGCATTTGTATGGATTTTGTTGAATTTGTAGTGGTTATAAAACCCCTACTAATTTTAAATGATTTTTTTAAAAAAAACTCTGATTTTCCACATATTTACACCTCACATTTTAAAATTTAAATTTGTAACAGTTTGTATTTCTAGCGTCTTTTTTAAATTTGTAGTGGTTATAAAACCACTGCTAATTTTTAATCAAAAATAAAATTTTAAATTTAAATTTGTAGCGGTTTACATAATAGTATTTGTAGATGTTTTTTTTTGAATTTGTAATGGTTATAAAATCGCTACTAATTTTAAATCAATGAATTTGCAGCGGTTTTGTTAAATTTGTAGCTATTATAAAACCGCTAATAATTCTTAATCATATTTTTTTAAAAAAAACTCATTTTCACATTTTAATTTATAGTGGTTTAGTTATATAAAACGGTTGCAAATTAATGTTACTATTTTGGTGCTCACTTCCGGCCACCTAACGCCAATATGGCTCCAAATTAGTAGTGTTTGGTTACAATAAAATTTTCACTAAGATTTTTCTCTTCTCATTTGATTGAAAGGCTACAAATATGTGGCAGTTTGACTAAAAATCACTATAAAAATAATACATTGTAATGTTTCTTAAAACTGCTACAAAGTAACCGCTACAATTTTACCTTTTTTTGTAGTGATAAATAACAATTACATCATCATGGGCAAATTGAATGTTTTATATCTTTCCTTCAACGGATATATTTACTAAGTCAATTTTACCATATATAACATGATTGCTTTAATCCATGATACCTCGATGGAATTGATTGATTTTGGAAACTTCAATTGTTTAGGGAATTTCATATATTTTGATGGTATGCCTTTGACAAATTGAATCCTTCAAGGATTTTCATATGTTTATATATAAATCTTTGCATGTGTTTGATCCTTCAAAGATTTTATAAGTATAAATTTTTTTCAAATATATATACTACTAATGCTTTAAATCCTTCTCCGATTTTGAGATAGAAAATATCTTACTCCTAGATAAAAGTCAATTATAGTGGAAAAATTAATAATAATTTATTGGCATGATGCACTTATATGTGACAATACATAAAATCAAGCTTCCTAACATTGAAATGGGAATTTTGTTCACATAAGTTTTGATCCAGCTATTCAATGACACTTCGATAATGTGGCTTTTTCAATCATATAATCATTGAAAATTCAAGGAATAATCATTAGCAATTTCAACAAAAATCATATCGGTCGCATAATCGGAGACCATTGTAATTTGAACAAATTTGCAAATTTCATGTTACAAGTTGATCATAGACACGAACATGACCATTCTACATATGCATCTCTTATTTCACAAATGTGGTCTACATTGTGTCTACATGGGCCCATATATACATATTTGATATAATACAAATCTATGCATATTTGATTCCAATTACATCTAGTGATGTTCTCACACTATTTTATTCTTTTGAGAACAAGACACATATAAAAGTTCTTATCATTTATAAAGAATCTTGTGGTTCTTTATTAAATGTCAATGTACATTCTTCATCATGCTTTGCACCATGATGATCAAAGATGATATCTAACCAGTCTTACCAAACAATACATATATAACTCCAGATTTATTATAATATTATTCTCAATCATTATAGACTTCTGGTTATCATGCCACGATATTCACTTTTCCACTTTAATAATTTTATTTTTACCTTGTTTTGTTATTTTAAAGTAAGTTTACCATTGTTAGTGCTTCTACCAAGCCAAGTTCTTTGAATTTCCGCTACCTAAACCAGAAATCTTCTCCCTCAAACCAGTCTGGTTCATATATAGAAGAAATAGAAACAGGCAAGTTAAAGACCAAAAAGAAATTTCACATTAAGTTTGCCATTGTTACTGCTTCTACCCAATGCATCGTTTTTGCTATGCCTTGAGAATGTGTCTAT
Source organism: Vachellia pachyceras (assembly GCA_025593235.1). Taxonomy (NCBI): domain Eukaryota; kingdom Viridiplantae; phylum Streptophyta; class Magnoliopsida; order Fabales; family Fabaceae; genus Vachellia; species Vachellia pachyceras. Next base: position 6,257 of record JANTPZ010000769.1, on the reverse strand, counting down.
TGTCATCTCTTGACCAAACAGAATTCTCAAGCCACACGCTTTTTTTAAAAAAAAATTCAGCTACCCAAGATTTACGGTGATCATTCCAAAAATTTCCGGAAGGTGTCAAGATATGTTCCGTTTGGGGTAAAAATGTCTTCCAAATTTTCCCACTGCCCCCAGAAAAGGGAAATTTGCCATCAAGTCTCAAGCAACCCAATTAATGAACAAAAAGTCCTAAGCATTAAATATGATAAGTTTTGATGATGTCAAATATAAAAGAGCAAAAAGTTTTTATATATAATGCATATTGATACGTAGCAGAAGTTTTTATAATGCATATTTACTTACTACTATATTTGTGCATTCTTTTAATATTTGGATGATGTGGTTAAATAACTCATTTTGAATGTTAAAATGTTTCAAATAGATGTTATATTATTATACATTAAGTTACCATTCACCTAAACTTCATTTGAATGCTCAAAACTATTTCTTGAAGATGAAAATAGAGTTTAATAAGTTCTGGAGTTTCTTGAAATAAAACTTTATGAACCTTATGTAGTTGTAGGTTTTTTAAACTCAAAATGATTTTAAATTTGGTGAAAAAGTTTCAAAACTCAAGTTTGGTAATCTCAATACTCAAGTTCTGTAACTTGCTATCAAAACTGGAAATTGGAACTGGAAGTTTGAAAAAGAAGTTTTTATGCTCAGTTCAAAAACTAGAGTCCAAAATTTTCAAAACTTGAAGTTTTGGATTTAAGTTTTTCAAACATATTATAGAACTCAAGTTCCAGTTTCCCAGAACTTGAAGTTCCATAACGTGCGTACAGAACTGATAGTCAAAACTTGAGGTTCCAACTTCAAGTTTTCTCATCACGTTATAGAACTCGAGTTCCAATTTCTCAGAACTCAAGTTTCACAGAGGCAATGAAAACTGGAAGTTCTGGATTCAAGTTTGCAAAAGTCAAGTTCCAGGATTTTAGAACTCGAGTTCCACAACTATTTCACAAAACTTGAATTGAAAACTGGAAGTTCAGACTTGAAGTTTCATAGAACTCGAGTCCTACTTATTTCCAACCTCGAGTTCCATACCTTGCAAAATTTTATCAGTTCAAAAACTTGATGTTCAAATTCGAGTCCTCAGTTGAAGTTTTCAAAACTCGAGTTTCTGAGATTCTAAACTCGAGTCTCGAGGATCTTTCCAACTTGACAGTTTTTCACACGTTTTAGAACTCGAGTCCTCATTTCCATAACTTGAAGTTTTACAACTGGGCTTCAAAACTTGATATCAAAACCTGAAGTTTTAAATAAAAGTTCTTCAACTATACTTCAGAACCATCACTGCAAACTCGAGTTACAAATGGAAGTTTTCCAAACCTCAAGTTCTGTTTGTGAAAACTGGAAGTTTTACAACTGAGCTATTAATTCCTATGTGACAGAACTCGAGTCATGGAATCTTGCAAACTCAAGTTCCCTTTTCTCTGACACAGCTTCTGACACAACTACGCATAGCATTTACCAGATCTTTCCTTTTTCGTGTTGGAACATTTTGAATATTACCTGCTCTAATAAATGCTTCCTAGCTCTTTCATTAAACTGCTCAGGTCGTCCAAGGAATGAAGCCGAGCATTAATGTCTTCCGGCGTGACAGTTGAATAGCATTAAATGAAGCATTTATGACAGATGAACAAACGCAGCTGTTCTGAGTAATGGAAACAAGTTTCTTTCTAACGGTTATTCAAACACTGAGCAGCGACTATTGAATGCAGTCTCAACTATAAATGAAGAAGCTTTATAGACAGAAGTGGGAGAACAACGAACGAACATTCATACAACATTATTCTCTGCTTTATTCTTCTGTCATTTTGAAAATCAATTTCTGTGAGCTTCAGTATTTGACTATCCACTCTATCAAGAGAGTTTATCTTGTCAAACCTTATTGTATTCTTGTGAGATATTCAAGGTTGGGACCTTGAATCTGTTGGATTGAGATTGAGTCAAAAAATAGAGTGCGAGAGACTTTGTTTTAGTCCGTGTTGTAAGGGGGAGTGAGCCTCCTGTTGTAAAGGCCCGGTGTGCCTAAATTGTTGTTGGTTAGTGGATTTGGAAATCTCAGAGATGCTCTGGGGACTGGACATAGGTCAGGTGGACCGAACCAGGATAAATCGCTCGCGTTCAATCTTCTCTCTGCTTTCCTCGGTGATATTGTTTTAGTTCTGTGATTGTGTTTTTAATTTTTAAAAGTGACCAATTCATCCCCCTCTTGGTTAAATCATACACTAACATTAAGATTGGCAAAATTATCATCAGGTTCCAATAGTAGCTGGTCCAGTTGTTATTGAAGATTGGTGAGGTTGTTAATAACAACCAGATTAGTTACTGCTGGGACCTGATGGTAATTTTACCAATCTTTTAGACCTTTTATTTATTAATTCATCTATTTGAGATCTGATGGTAAATTTCCCCCAGAAAATGGATTACCACCAAAATTGGTAAAAGGCAAAAGGAAAATCAATCGTTGATGGAAGTTGGTGTGCTGGAAAATTTGCCGACCAAATGCACTCGCCCATGGAAAACCCTGATTTTTCCCTTACCATGACCAAGTTTCCTCGTAACAAAAGGGCCCTAAGCGTTTTCTTTCAATTACTTTTTCTTATAAAACCTTTACGGGTGCTTGAATTTTCAATCATAAATATTTTGTCATGATAAAAAAAGATAAAATGATAAGGTAATTCTATAAATTGGAGCAATTTGTCCTGTCAACAACAAGAAGGTAGGCATGAATTATGATCCTTCTCCGTCAAAAATAGAATGGGGAATATGATCCACCACCCTATAATTCTAATTTTCTTCTTTTATCCATTAAATCCTGTGGTACGATTCTATTTGTCTAAAGAATATGTTTGGTTCTACTTAGGGTGCAATTTTAGTTTATTCCCTAAAATTTTTTTTAAAAAATACAATTTTAGTTGTTTATTCTTAACAGCGTTAATTTTATTTAATAAATAATGTTGACTTGAGAAATTTAAACAACAATTTTACAAAATCAAATACCAATAAAACATGATATCTTTAAAATATAAAAGCGATCATATTAAAAATTAAAATTTTGAGCATATTTTTAAAGTATTTAATTGCAGAATCACAAGTTAAATTTATTTAATCAACACTTTCCATTAAATAAAATTAACGGTATTAAAAATATAGGATTAAAAGTACTTTAACTTCGTGTAAATTTATGTGGGGATGATAGAATCCATCATCCCACAATGCAAAGGGATTATTTTACCACTAGAGCATTGCACTCAAGTGCCATATCATCATATTCTTTATGGATATAGATTCATCTAATTATTATATTACTGTTCTTTTATTCTTTGGGAGATTAAAAAATTAATTAACTGATTTATTTATCGTTTTTTTTAAACTAATTTATCTGACTCATAAACTGATATGTAATCTAATGATACACATAACTATCTTAGAATATATATTATTATATAAATAAGTGATTTATTTAGCTTTTTTAATCTCTCCAAAAAAATCAATGGCCTCTTATATTAAAGTATGGGTATTAATAATAAAATAGAAAAAATTTAATTGCTTTAATCATTATAATTTATTTTTAGTTTTTATTTTGGTTATTATAATTTTTTCCAAAGAATAATTACACTTTTCAAACATGTCAAGATTGGTGCTAATAATTTTCTAATGCTATCATCTCACTCCATGATTCCATGGCACTATCATATATTCTTAAATTTGTCCTATTCTTAAATTATATATGATTTTCATGGTTATACTAAACATGCTTTTAAACCTCATCTCCATATCCATCTCCATATCCATTTCTATTTCTATCTAAATCAATTCCACTGTATCAAAGGAGTTCTAACAAGAATGTGAATTTTAATTAAGAAAATTGCTGAAAATCTCTATTAAAATATTTATTGCCCAAAAATACATGAAATTTGTTTAAAAATCTGGGTTACTGATAGTGTATAACAGTTCTTCAGTATTTATGGACCTCTCGAAAAACCAATCCACAAAACTCAGATGATCACTCTGCAATATCCTCCATTTTAACACCTTTATTACGCATTAGGCAACGCTAAATGTGAATAATCAAACCCATAAATCAAAATTTGTATTTTCATCTTTGGATTACCAATTATTTGGTATTTTCAAATTTTTTATCCAACTTTAAAAAAAACCATAAGTAATGATATTAAACTCATATGAGGGTGCTTTCACTACCAGAAAAATACCATTTAGCGACGGAAAAATTCATCGCTAAATGGCTAGTTTCCTTCAGAAAATTTTCATTTAGCGACAGAAAATATTAGCGACCCTCGTTTTAGCGACGGAAAATAGCCATTTAACGATGGATTTTCCGTCGCTAAATAGCATTTTTCTAGTAGTGAATTTAAGATTCTTTTAAAAGCTCTTTAAGTTGTTAACATGGGAAATTATCATTGTATCCTGATTAGGCTCAGATTAATATAGTTTATTAACTTTCTAATATTGATATATTTTTGGGACAGATTTTATAATTTAAATTTTGTTATAATTTACAGTTATAATTTTTTTTCTTCTATATATTTGGTTTCCAAAGCAACAGGATGAGTCATTCCATGTTCGCTATCCACCATACTAGTTGGTTGAGAACATTTGGATTGTGAAATAGTTATTATTTTTTATTGTAGATTCAAAATTGGTAGCAGTTTTAAAACCATTGTTCAGGTTGATGTTAAAAAAAATTTAAATTTTCTTTTTTGTTTATGGTCATAAGTCGCTGCTACTATCAATGTTTGTGTCAAAATTTAAAATTTTTGCTTAGGAGACTTGAGTGGTTATATAGTTGATGTGAAGCTACACAATCATTTAAGAGTTAAACACACTAATCCTTTCACTTTGTCGGAGAATGGCCCTATTTGGTAACATTTTTGGGGAGTCTAAAAACTCGTTTCACAGTGTTTTTTTTCGTAAAGCGCACTTCCCCACTGCGTCCCCAAATAGGCTAGTATATGTTTTTTTAAAATCTGATCAAAGATATCCTCTAATCACTTTGAATTCAAGACTAATCCCTTTTGATGCTTAAAATGCAAATGATATACATCTCCTTTTACAAGTACGTTTTTCAAGACTCAAATTTGTGTTCTCATTTTTTGTGTAGAAAACTTTAGGAAAGGAGTTAGTCTTACCCACGATTCAAGGACGTGGCATCTAACTCAATCATTGGGGTATATCCGGGTAAGGAAAAGCAAGCCCTTTTTTGTTTAACCTCAACGAGTAGGTCTACCCAACTTCACTAAGCTGTGGAAAGATATACCCTAGCATCTCAAATAAAATAACACCTAAATGACACTCCTCTAGATTGAACCCACTCCGTTGATGTGAGTGTTCGATGCCTTGGGAACCTAAACCCAAGGTTTGATAATGTTACTTTTTTTTATACAAGGTTTGATAATGTTACATATCACCTGAACCAGTGGCTTATATTAGAGCTTATTTTTTTTGTATAAACCATCCGGTATCCTGGGGTATCCTGGGTTCATTGCCCGCCCCAAACTAATCCGGACCCCCCGCGAGGAGACCTTACGGTGGTAGCGAGGTACCGATGGAACAACCTCTTAGAGGTTGCGTTAATTATCGCGGCTGTCACTCCTCAGGGTTCGAACCCTCACCCTAAGGAATGCTGGTAGTAGCCCTTGCCAACTTTACCAAGCGTCCATTAGTTATATTAGAGCTTATATTAGAACCCATCAAGGCTTATCCAATATATGGGCTAAGGCACGAAAAGATTGTGTTCGATTTGGGCCAGGTTCAATGTAGCCCAAATCGTAAAGCGTCTGTTCCAGGGAACGAAGCATGAAGGAAGGGGCTAACTGTGCCTGTGGCGAGAATCGTACATACATTTCTTAACATCGCAACTCTCGGAGAGCAGAAAGAAAACCCAGAAAGCTTAACACGTTTGCAAGAGAATAAGTGGAAGCTGCTTCTCCTCCAATGGCAGATAAAAGTGAAACCATTCCTCCTCCATACGACCTCAATGCCAAATGGGACGCTTGCCTTGATCTCACAATCCGCCGTTTCGTCTATTCTTCATTAGGCAGTGCATTTGGTGGTCTCCTCTTTTTCAGTCAGTTCCTCTCCTTATCTCAGATTTGATTCTTCTTATTGTTCTTCATTTTCCATCGGGGAATCTGTTGTTAAGATTAACCAGAACCCATAATTATTGGTTATTCTGAACCCCCTAGTGGTTGTCGGATTGG
>JANTPZ010000768.1:0-40228 GCA_025593235.1 Vachellia pachyceras | reverse complement strand
CATTAAACTCAAAATAGTAAGCTGACAATCCTTTATCATAGTGTTCATTCTGGAAATCATAATCATGTACTAGAACAATGCTTATATAAAATCAAAATATGAAAAGGAAAAGATATTATCATAAAAATTGGTGTTATTTGGTATTAATTAAGAATAAGTTCATCCGTAATTCATAATTACTATAGTACTCTAACAATTTCAATGTTCAATAAACTTTAGACATGATTTTTTTTCTATACATTTCAGTGAAAGCTTTCAATTTAAAAAAGTTTATTCATCAGCTTGATTTAAAATGTATTTATACGCAGAAAGTGGTATTCTCTATAATTAATTTCATACACATTAACAACAGTTCCCTGAATTCAAATCCTTCCATGCTAACAAAATTTTAAAACGAGAACTTTTTCTTTTGTTTGTATTCATGGACAAAGTTGGAGTTTTGAAGAGCGTTTTCTTCAAGATTCCGCCATCTGTTTTGCCATTTTCCTCGCCGACACTCTCCTGTACTGTAAACATCCCCCATTTCCTGCCCAGATTCTGCATTTGGTTTGGGCAATGACATGGGACATCATCAGCATATAAAACTTTTTGTGGTTTTTAAAAAAATGGAAACAAATATAGTTTCTTACTCAGAGATTAATCAATACAAAAACAAGTTTACCTTTTTCTTTAATATTAAAAGAACTGAATGAATTACTTAAAATTATTCATTTATGCATATCACTGTACCTTTACCAAATAATTTAAAGAAAAATAATAAATATAAATACATTTATTTATTTAATTTTCTTAATTTAAAAAATTATTTAAAATGTTTATTATAAAGTATTAACCATATATGAAGTAATGGCGAGACAGAAAAAAGAGTCTATGTGAAGCATTTGATCATGGTGGTGGGGCACCCCGCAAGGAAACCTCCCTTCTTCTCCCTCAGCTATCTGCACCCTTTTTGGCTGTTCCTTTTCTAGATGCCAGACTTCTGTTAAATGACGAAGCTATAATCACATTCTATTTTTCTTGGGGAAAAATTACACATTTCTGATTCCCTAACATGCACCACCTTCTGGTCGTCACCACCGGGACCGTGAGCTCCACCGCCGGCACCGCCGCTGCCATGCCCTCTTATTTCTCTTCGTCTTCTTCATCCTCGTCATCCAATTCCAAGCCCAAATTCTCAAATCATGCCCACAATTCAAACTGCAACTCTTATTCTCTCCCCTGCAATCACTCTCCTTCCGCCACCCTTGACCTCCTCATTCTCATTCTCGTCCTCTTCTCCAGTGCTTTCCTTCTTTCTTCTTATTTCTCTTATATCTTCAACTCTCTTTCCCTCCTTCTCTCTCATTTCACACCACAGCTCCACCAATTCCCGATCCCTCAGATTCTAGGGTTTGTCACCTTCTTTGCCATTTCGGCTTCGTTAGTTCTCTTCTGCTGTGGTGCTCGGTCCCGTAAGTGTGGCAAGCCCGGATGCAAAGGACTCAAGAAAGCAATGGAATTTGATTTACAGATGCAAACGGAGGAGTCTCTCAGGACTGGGTCTGATGAGATTGATAAGCTGCCTTGGAAGGGTGGGAGTGAGAAAAATCCCGACTACGACTGTCTGAGGTCCGAGCTCAGGAATATGGCTCCCCCTAGTGGGCGTGCCGTCTTGCTGTTTCGAACAAAGTGTGGGTGCCCTGTTGCCAAGCTCGAGGGGTGGGGACCGAGGAAGGGGAAACGGCATAAGAAGTAAGTTCGATGACTTGTTAACTCATTTTGGCGAGTTGTGAGTGGATCGTGTGTGATTATCTTGTGCTTTCTAGTTTCTGACTGCAGTGTGAATCAGCTCTGTTTACTGCTTAAACTTACTGTGTATCTGTTTGCGATCTCTAGGGGCTAATATATCGATTCCATTAGATATTTTGTTTTATATTTAACTGTTAAAGAGTGGTGTATGAAAGAGATAACTAAGTCATTTTATTTTTATTTTTTTCTCTAATTTTATTACTTAAAAATGTTATTTTGTAGTTATTTGATTAAATGATATGAAAGCGCATGGACGACTAGGAATCTCCGTGATATCTCATGAGAACGTCACGGGGTATTCAATCCACCACACGAATAAGTCGCAAGGTACTTAATAGAGAATACTAAAGAACAAGCAATACTCACTCAAAAGAAACTAAATAGTTTTCTTTACTAACTTTGTTATGAAAATAGCTTACACAGTATAGTTGTTTATAACCTATGAGTAAGATAAATGTTTCATTTAGAATAATAAATATATAAAAGATAAATCAAATCTTTCTAATAATCAACTAAGTACAAAATGACCTTTTTAAAAATAATAAAATTACGTAGAAAATTAAAATAAAATGATTTAATTGTCCTCTCCCACTCATGCCTCTTGATAGTTGAATGCCAAATATAATTGATATATTTAACCTCTGGATTCTCATCAGCTTGTTTTGCTTGTTTGACGGAGTGTTTGGAAAAGCCAAACGCACGTTCAACAATATTTTTCCACAAAACGAGATAATCTCCTTTACATATTTACCTCAACTTGTATAAAAGTACTTCTTTACCGCGTTCCCAAACGGGCACTAATATATTCTCATTGTGATTGGGTTTGCTAATTACTGCACAATCTCTAGACTGTAAATGTAATTATGCATAATCTGTTTTGACACCTGCAATTCGGGCTATATAATGGTTTCTGAGGCTTCTGTTTAGGCATCTATCAGTGCTGATGACCCAGATTATGTGCAGTGATGCCTCTTACACTATGCTTTGTGTTTGCTGATGATGCACCTTACCTTGCCGCTGAAATGTATCTCAACTCTTGCATGTAAAGCAAACCTAGAAGGGCTGTTTTGATTTTTCAATGTTCATGGCCAATTGGCTGAGTGAGCGATGCAATTATTGGTGGTTATCATGTGCTGAAGGGCTTAATGCTAGTTCATTTTCTTCACGAGCTTTTATTTTTTCTCTGCCATCTGCCGAATCATTTTGGAAAAAATAAAAATAAAAATATTAATAAAACCTTTTTCATCTTACACACCCTCAAGTTGACCAAGTTATTCAATATTTGGCTAATCCAATGCAAGAGTGTATTCTGACAAAGGTCACAAAAATAATGGGCCAGCGCCCTACTCCAATCAATCACTTACCAGTCTCATTGAATGAAATCTAGTCAATGGCACCACAAGAATCTAATTTTCCAAAGCCCAGCTCATAATGATCCCTTGCTCGATGATGTTTTTGACCTCTCCCTAGGTTTACATTGGTTCTGAACAGATAGATTTTGTTTGTGAACTGAGAAACTGTTTCGTTCAAACAAAGTATCAATACGATGTTAATAGCTGCTTGGGTGAACATAACTGTAACTTAATTGGTAATTGGTGTTCGTAGTAAGTTTAATTTGTGGTAAAAAAAAAGGATGGCCCTTCAGCTTTGTTTCTCTTTGTTTGACAGTTTATATTATTTGTGGCTTTCTTGTAGCATCATGATTTTGACCTCTTCTGCCTATTTAGTTTGCCCACCCTATCGTTGCCCCTATCTGCATTTCCAATTCACGGTAGTCCATTTGGCTGTGAACTGTGTTGGCAAGAACTCTCTGGAATGGCCATTTGTTTGTTCTATTTTCCACCATGAACTCTACTGTTCAAACATCTGATAGTAGTTAGTTCATCTGGGCCATCCATCATCATGTATGTAGAAGAAAAATAGTGTTTAGTTAATCTTCTTCATGACTTACTTTAGAAAGTTATTGATTATCCATCCACTTGTCCAAAATTGATGCATTTGTGCTCTACAGCATAAGTCCAATGATTTTTCATTTTCACTCAATCATTGATGTGAATTTCTCTTTTTGCTGCTTGAATAATAATATGATTTTTGATGATTTGGGCAGGTCCCTACCCAGCACAATTCTTAATGGATGAAGAGATCATCCTTGACTGCTTCTGATGTTTCTTCTGCCAGCACCTTCTTTACATGATTAATATTTCCATGGTTCCATCGTCTTTTTACTGTAATAAAGACTTTTATTCGGAATCATTTTTCCTTATAAAGAAATAGAAAAATCATAATCTTGTTGTAGCCATTCTTCCCTAGTCAGTAGCCACAGTCTGCGCATCTTGGAGATTTGTCTTTCAGCTTTGGAGGGATTATGGGAAATTAGACTGCAATAAGTATAAGAAACACCATATTAATGTTTTGATTAATTGTTGATAAAAGTGTTTAGCCATAAATGACTTCACCTGTCGCATTAGAATTTAGCATTGTTGATTTGGATTTTGGAGTTTGAATGGGATGGAGGATCTCGTTAAATGTGAAACGGTCAATAAATTACCTCACCTGTCGCATTAGAATTTAGCATTGTTGATTTGGATTTTGGAGCTTGAATGGGATGTTGGAGGATCTAGTTAAATGTGAAACGGTCAATCCACATCATAAGTATTGATATGGTTGTGTAATTTCCAACTTATATAAATTGAGTCTTACATGGAGTGTCTAGTTTAGCATCAGTTGAATGTGATTTGGTCAAAATTATTATTTTGGTTTGAATCCAACATATAAATTGAGTCTTATTTGGAGGTAATTTATGTGATAGGATCAGTGTCTGTGTTTGGGCACCCTTGTTCCATTTGCTTACCAAACAGAGCAAAATAAATTAAATCACTTGTGTAGACAACTGTGTATTATACGATGACCAAAAAAACAAGACTGCTTATTGTATGTAAACTTTGTTTGTTTTGAGAGGGAGGGAGGGAGTGGATTTAAATTGGTTGCAGACACATTTGGAATAAAGTAGTGAAGGAAATTAATAATGCCCAAAAACTGCTGAATTTGTTTTACCGACAGATCGTCATTTGGGAAATTAAGTAATTCTTTAACAATGTTAGGGCTTGGTAAAACCTTTCTTGAAATAACATCCCAAAAAACTCAATTTTCTTCTAGGCTAAATGACTCTTTTTCGAAGAGAGCATAATTTCATATTGGGCCACAATATCGGCATATTGAGTCAAGAGTTTCTGATGTGAGACTTGGTCTTCAGAGAATAGTAAAATATCATAAATGTAGGTCAGAGCATTTTTGAGGATGGGCTCAAATATTCTGATCATAGCTTTTTGAAACAATGATGGAGCAACTGAGCCCAAATGGTAGGACAATCCATTGGTACTGGGCATCTGGAATGCAGAATCCAGCCTTGTAACAGTGTTCAAGATGAATTCCTGTTTGCCAAAAACCTGTTTTAAGATTTTACCCAAAAAAAAAACTGTTTTAAGAGCAAACTTTGAAAATATTTTCGCAGCAGATAATCTCTAAGAATGTTCATCTTTAGAAAAAGGGAGTTTGTCATCCTGTAAGAATAAGTTTAGAGGCTTATAATCAATTACCAACATCTTTTTTCCTCTGATTTTTTCATATATTTTCTCCATATTGCAAATCATCGTTGATGCTCAATTGTTGTTTGAAGTTTCTATTGAGTTGGATCCCGTGTCCTGTAACATTATGGTTGCTGGGTATGTGAAAGCTGGTCGATTAGACGATGCTCGCCATCTGTTTGGCAAAATGCCCGGTAAGGGTTGTGTTTCTTACACCTCCATGACAATGGGTCTTGTTCGAAATGGTTGTTGGAATGAAGCCATTGAGGTCTTTAAGGACATGAGGTCCAATGATGTTATCCCAATTGAGTTGACACTGGTGAATGTGATCTCTGCTTTTTCACATCGTAGCGAAATTTGGAGCTGCCGCATGCTTCACGCCTTGGTTACTAACTTAAACATCGAGGAATTGGTTCGTGTGTCAACGAATTTGATGCATGCATATTGTCTATGTTCAGGTCTGGAGGAAGCTAGAAGACTCTTCGATAGGATGCCTGAACGGAATTTAGTCTCTTGGAATGTGATGTTAAATGGATATTCAAAGGCGGGCCTTGTTGATACGGCCAAGGAATTGTTTGAGGAAATTCCTGGTAAAGATGTCATTTCTTGGGGGACAATGATCGATGGTTATGTTCGAACAGAATGTTTGCATGAAGCTTTTATGATGTACTGTGCTATGTTACACACTGGGCTGCAACCTAATGAAGTCGTGCTTGTAGATTTGGTTTCAGCGTGTGGTCGAATGATGGCAATTGGTGAAGCTCAACAATTGCATTCAACAATAGTTAAGAAAGGTTTCGATTGTTAAGATTTTATTCAGACTACGATTATCCCATTTTTATGCAGCTTGTGGAATGATGAACCTTGCCTGTTTGCAATTCGAGGTGGGTGTAAAGGATTACCATGAATCATGGAATGCCCTCACGGCAGGATTTGTTAAACATGGAATGATGGATCAAGCAAGGAGAATCTTTGACGAGATGCCCGAAAGAGATGTATATTCATGGAGTACCATGATTTCTGGCTACTCGCAGACTGATCGGCCTAATACGGCTCTCGGAACTCTTCCATGGAATGGTTGCTAGCGGGATCAAACCAAATGAAATCACAATGTTGAGTGTATTCTGCAATTTCCACTTTAGGTGTGTTGAAGGAAGGAAGATGGGTTCATGAAAACATATACAATAACAACATCCTTTTGAATGACAATCTATGGGCGGCTCTGATCGATATGTATTCAAAATGTGGGAGCATCAACACTGCGTTACAATTGTTTAATCAGATTCAAGACAAAACCTCCACTGTCTCATCTGCGGGTTGGCTACACATGGACATGCAAATATGTGTCTGGATATTTTCTCTGAACAGCAGAGAATCCACGTTAAACCCAATTCAATTACATTCATAGGAGTCCTCAGTGCTTGTTGCCATGCTGAGTTGGTGGAGTCAGGGCGGAGAATTTTTCTGAGCATGAAGAGTGCGCATGATTTGGAGCCAAATATAAAGCATTATGGATGTATGATTGATCTCCTAGGCAGAGCAGGAAAGTTTGAAGAAGCTGACGAATTAGTGAGGAGCATATGCCAATGAAGGCTGATATTGTGATATGGGGAACTCTGCTAGCAGCATGTAGAACTCATGGGAATGTGGAAATAGGAGAGAGGGCCGCTAGAAGTTTGGCGGCATTGGAGCCATCTCAGGGTGGAAGTAAAGTTCTGTTATCGAAAGTATATGCAAACGCCGGACGGTGGATGTATCAATGGTAAGGAGAGTCATGAAGACCCAAAAAACGAATAGAATGCCTAGCTTTACCCGTTTTGCAAGATGAAGAGAACTCCCCCTTTATCACACACTTCTCACTAGAATCTAGGACAGGTTTCTGACAACACTCATGATTTTTCGATCCCTGTTAAAATTTGCCCCAATCATTTATTCGTACAAGGGGAATCAGATTTGCTGATATTCATTATATATTTAAAACTTTTTCAAATCCGAAATCACCCGGTATGCTACCACTTATAGGATGGTATATCTACTTATCCCGTTGCCAACTCGCCATAACGTGATTGATGGTGAGATGTTATCAATTAATTATCACTAAAATATAGTAAACTTGACAGCTTAAGATGAACATCTACAAAAATTTTCATTCTCAGGGGTGGTATTTTTCCAAGAGAACTATTCACAGAGAAAGGAACTTACAGCTGCACAGCTTAGGAGCAAGAAACTTATGTACAAAATGCAAACAGAGTGAACCCTAGATGGTTATAAAGGAGGAAAAAATGGTCACATTTCAGTGTCGATTATGATCTCAGCTGCAGCACCCATCGTACCCAAGCCGCCAGCACTCAATAAAGCAAGGGCAAGCTTCTCCTCGTTCAATTGCCTCAACCCATTGCTCAGCCTCGTCAACACATCTACATCTACTTCCAGAACCCAATTTGGTGTGCAACGTACCATAAGGCTCACAAACCCTGATACGTAAGCCCGCCAGGTCGCTGAATCACAGCCGAGTGATATCTTCCCGTCAAGAGCACTAGCTAGAAACTCCATGTGGATGCCCAGCACATTCGGACGTCTCTTTGATGCCGATGAAGAAGAGTCAACTCCCCAAGCAAAAGCTCCACAAAGAACTGCAAAATAAGCCAGTGCATATCCTCCAAGCATCGCAACCATTCCATCTGACTTTTCTTCCTGGCCCGATCTGTGAACAGCTATAAACCATGAAGGCAATGTCTCTTTTATTAATAATTGAACCAGCATCAAACCCCCAGATAACCATACTAAAGAGGCCCCAAGTGCAGCTGCAAGTTTCATGCGAGTCATTGATGCAGCGAGAGAAACCTGCCCATATCTAATGCCATCTTTGGCTGCTTTTAACTTTTCCAGCCTCTCCTCCGGGAGCCCACCAGATACAATTTCTCTCATTGAGTGCATCAAGATGGAAACAATCTCTTCCGTCAAGAAGACAACATCTCTTAATGACCGATAAACACGTAGATATAGAATCCCAGGAGCAACAGGGCTGATCCCTCCACATAAATGGGATTTAAATCCATGGCCGAGAAGGGCTCCAACACCACCGTTGCATGAGACAAGAGAGCTATTCATGCCAAGGGTCGCTGTGAAGCAGCTTTTAAGAAGTTGAACTACTGCATCACTGTTGTGAAGGAAGACAGTTCGAGATGCTGAGAAAACAAGAAAGTCACTCCAACGCTTTGCCTTTTGGGTCCACAGGGAAGCCACGATTGGCATGCAAGGCCATGGACAACCTGCAGCAAGGGACTCCAATGCTGGGCCAGCCAAATTAAGAAAACGCTCTGATGCTTTGTCGATTTTGTAGGTTATAGTAAGGCTTACAAAAGCAGCCAACGGTAGTGGAAGTGCGGAAGGAGAGCTTCCCCCTGTGGAAAAGATGACCTCTTGTTCATAACAATGAAGTAATTATTGAATAAGATAGCAGAGAGAAATGAGGTGTAGGAAGACATGCAAAACATCAGCTGGACACTCAATTAAAGCCGTGTAAAAGATTAAATTAATTGACACAAGTTGCAATATGTCTCCCGATATAGACTTGCATTCTCTTTAGATTTTTATGTAAGCAACCAAACATTAAGATCATAAAAAGCAGAAAAAAAATACCTGGATAAAGGCTTGGTACATCAACACCAGTTGCGGCCAAAATTTTCTTGATCTGTTCCTCCACATTTAACAGATTTGCAGCAGGACTTGGCCAATCCGTTCCATTCATAAATGCAGGCTTCCAAACACCCCGAGTTACTTCAGCAGAAAAGTAACTCACAATGGTTGCCAGAGATGCAGGAAGAAAATCAGCTAAATCTTTGAGCCCTGACATGGAGAAAAGCATTCAGGCATTTTAATGTCAAGCATGTTTATAAGCAGACATGAATATGGAGTTTAAATGTTTCCCTAAATGCAGAGGTCGAATACATCAAGGATAATTATAAAAGGTTAAGATAAATTTTTAAGATTTGCCAATACCTTGGAAAACAGAATTTTAGTTGTTTGGTATGTTCGCATAGATTTACAACTTATCTGATCCTACAACACACCTGTTGCCAACTCACGAGGAGATAAGCTTCCATGAGCACAGGCTGTGAGAGCGGCATCAACTACAAAGGGAATGGCCTCCAGAAAATCCCAAGCAGGCAATTTTGGCCTAGTTGAGGTGTCCTCATTTCCAGGTCCATAAGAGCTACTGCTTCCAGATGTAACAGAAGTCTGGCTTCCTTTACTGATCTTTCTAAACATCATATTAAGAATCCCCTCGACAATTTGATGAAAAGGTGTTCCATGAACAAGGCCAGAGAGTGTTGAAGCTATACATGCTAGATGCTGTCGATACCAGACTTTTAATTTTGTAAAGGAGTCAACGAATACAGAATTTGGGGATGACAAAGTAGCAATTATTGAGAGTCTCCTCCGGTTTTGATCTTTGTGAATGTTACCAGATGACATTAAATGGGAGTTTCGCACTAATAAGAGGTATTCAGGAGTTAGTTGAGAACCAACAGTAGGTACATCTCCAATTCCATGTTCAAGAGGGGGGCGATTAAATTTCCAGAGCCTTAATAGCAGAATAAAAGCATTGGAAAACACAGCATGGGCAGATATTTCCTCCCCTGATGATAGCGTCCATGAGACATTGGGCACACATGATCCAAAAACTTCACAGATTGGCATCAACGAACAAGCAAGCTGTGGGACCTGATGGAGGATTTCCAGATTGCATTTAATAAAAAAAAGGATAAATCCTCACTACCCAAGTCCTGCCTCTTCCCAGGATAAAAAGAAGCAGAAAGATGAAAACAAAATTTAGAAAATGATCAAAAGGTTATAGCTTTATATAGTTTCCCCGACCTAATTTACCAGGTTAAAGTTAACTTTTTCCATTACAATTTACCTCTTGAGTATGCACTGGTGATGCGACAGGGTGCAATAAAGCTTTAAAAATCACGGTTAGCACAAGAGATTAAAATACTATCCAGTATTGAATGTATTTGTTGGGTCCTTTCATTCCCGCTCTCTTCCAATCTACATTTATCATGAAAATAAACTCAAAGCAAATTTCCCAGTCCAAAAGCCCGGAGATTGCCAAACCTTCTCCATACACTTATTCTACACCTATAGCCTCTCTAAATGTGTTAAAACCAATTTCTACTTAACAAGCGTCACTCAAATTGATAAAAATCCAAACTCTGGAAAGAATAAGTTTAGAACCACACCTGTATTTTTGGAAAGAATTATAATATTATAACAAACTACTTTTTGTTATGGATTTGGAATAAAACTTACCAGGCCATGGAGTGAAAATGTTTGAACACAATCAACTGGTGCAATTCCAACAATGAGTACATTCAGCATTGGAGCATAATTAATCAAATGGTTGTTGCCTTCAGTGCTCTCTGCAGGAACTGGTGGAGATAATAACCTAATAATGAAATGAACAGTGTGCTCCTGCATAAAAAAGTTTACAGAGAATGCTTCATGCTCCTGAACACGGAACTAGAGATTAAAGTTTCTAAGGCTACATTTTCCAACTCCATTACCTGTATATTCCATCCCTTAAGTAGGGATGCCCCACAAAGAATGGTAGCAGCGGATATCTTCTCATCCTCTGATCCTTTGGTAGCAATCTCAAAAATTTTCTCCAGTTCTGCTAAGCTTCCATCAAATCCAGGAGCGTAAATTCAGTAGCTTTACCTTTGAGTAAATTTACAAAAAAGAGCATCTGATATACCTGACTTCTGGAAAGAAAAAGGACAACGTGGACCAGGCATTTAAACTTTAAAATTTAAAAACTACCAATTACAGCCACCATAAATCTTATATGTCAGCTGTAAATGGCATGAGTATAATCTTGGATCTCAGTGAATAAACTAACAAAATTCTTGTTATATTATAACAAAGCATACAAGCTTCCAAAATGGGCAGTCTTATGAAGACCATAAGTTCTTAGCTAGAGGCCACCACGGAGGTAATCAATTGATACATCCACTCAAATACTTTACACAGAGGAGCAAATAATTTACAGTAATGCCCTGAGGTTGACATTACAAGAACTTCTCAAGGATGCACCGCCAAAAGCACAAACCAACTATTTAATTAAATAGGATCTTACCTTGAGGCAGGACTTGAAAACAGAGCATTTACCATAGGTGGAGTAAGTGCTGCTCCCTTCATAAATGATGACCATCCAAGTGCTTGAGTTGGCAGACATTGAGGTAATCGATTGATACATCCACTCACATATCCTGGCCATAAATATGCAGATGAGTCGAGTAGATTTCGGGCAATACAAGCCTCAACTATCAGATGCCGCATGTTTCCAGCTGAAAAAAATAAGATCCCAAGTCATTTGACCTTTTAACAATAAGGAATTTCAAATAATTATCCCAATTAAAAAACTGGACATGTTTGACACGTGAAAGGAAGAATACAGACTCCTTTTAAAGTAATTAAAGTAAATAACCAAATATCAAATGTAGAATCAATGGTTCCAAAAAAATGCAAATACTAAAAATTAAGGAATTCACACAAAAATATAAAAGGCTCCAGGTCCTACAACATAATAAAGCCCCTTCTCTCCTTTTACATACAACACCATGATATGCCACAGATGCGTATTCTCACTAGTGTCTATATTATGTTCTTCAAATGATGATAATTGTAGCATTTAAGGAGGCTACTTAGTCTTCACTACATTTAAGTTCCCACAGGCTCAAATTTTGTACTGGAGGAACGCCTTTCAAAAGTCATGACAGGGAACCTAATTGAACATTATGGACTTTAAACAAAATCAGAAACACAAGCAAAGTGCAGCAAATAGGACAGTATATTTAGGGCACTACATAAAGTCAAGTGTCAATCAATAACTTCTTGTCTCGGGTATTCAAAATGTTTACAATCAGTATAATTGCCAAAGATCACATTATGTTCGCATTAGCTTAAATTAAAGATTGTGTTTTCATAGACCCTCATCGCATTAGCTTAAATTAAAGATTGCGTTTTCATAGACCCTCAGCTATGTTATGATACTCCTATTTGGTAGATGGAATTCACCTCAACATGTTAAGATTTATGCGTGATTTAGTATTCACAGAAAGCCACAAATGGAAGACATGCCTCAAGAAAAAAGCTAAATTAATAGATATTGCTATCATTGTTGAAAATATATACACGTCTTCTGGTTTATACTAAAAGCATGTTACTTACAACAGTCAATTGGCATCTCCTGCATGCTAAGAGACTCAAAGTAAGCACTCCCTATTGTAATACCAGAAACGAATAGCATTGCTTTGGCTGCAGCCTGATTCGCAGCAGCAACAATAGATTGAGGTGGGACAAGCAAACTCTGATAATCACCCAATACCTGTAGACTTGATTCTAATTCACTACGATACTTTCCTGGAACACTCTTCTCCTTCAAGTGATCTGTTGGACCACTGACTGATTCGTGAGTTGGTGTCATTTCCTCTTCTTCAATAAACTCAGCAATGACAAGTGGAACGATACATAAGAGCATGCATAAGCGAGTATCAATACGAGGCATAGGGCCCTCAATAGGATCTCTTTCCTATAATTATATAGAAATTTTAATCAAAAAGAATATGCATGTGACGCCATCTTAAATAAGAAGCATATGGTAAACAAGTATGATATCTCCTTTTTCCTTATCAGATTAATGCAATGACCTTGTCAAATTAATTGTATCAGTAAGCAACTGGGACTCTGGGAGTAACAAGCAAATCCGTATATCAATCAACAAAAGAAAAAAAAGATGGGACTAATCAATCTCATCCCAGAAGTATCTTTGACATAAGCACGTGAACAAACATGGATTTGGCTGGAAAAATTATAATCAGGGTTAATATAATGCTCTGAACTGAGAAACTTCAAACATCAAATGAATTTTAGAAGATATGATGCACAAGAAAAGTATAATCCAAAACTTCAGGGAAAAATAAAGTAATTGGTAGAGGAAGAGCTCTGACCCTCTGAACAAGACGAAGAGCTGCTAACCAGAGACCCAAAAAAGTATCATGCCAAGAGGTGCCATTTATTGCTCTAAGGGTTTTTATTAAGCCTGGGAAAACAAGTGAATCAATTGTTAAAGAGATAATATCAACCATTTACATCAGATTTTAACAGCTAATTTAAGTCTTACCATTAACTATTTCAATAGCACTCGTTGTACTAACTTGATAGCCATCCATGGCATCTTCCAATACCAGATCAAGAGGAATCCAGAGAGCAGAATGGCTAGCACCATAGCAGAGCGATGCAGAAGAGGAAAGATACTCAAAAGCCAACAGTGCTCGGAATGTTTGCTGTGAGCTCATTTTTGGTTCTTCAGACAAGACTACGTCAGTATCTGAGGCAAATTGGACAATTGCCTCAGGACTTACGGTTCTTGATTTCCTCAATGCTAAGGAATTAGCTCCCAGCAGTTGAAGCTGCTGGATGAAACTTTGCCAGTGCATAGGCCTGATAAAGTGAAAACAAAGGTGTGAAGCTAGAGATCATCAGTTCAGGAAGTGCAAATAGAATAAGTATTGAATCATCATTTCATTGAAGCAATTAGGGTAAATTTAACCCCCCCCCCAAAAAAAAAAAAGAAAAAGAAAGAAAGAAGATATGGCTCCATTACATTGTGTGTGTTTGGGAATTCCGTTGGGAGAAATGAGTTTACAAATTTCAAGGTATTTTGTGAATTTCAAGATGGTTTTACGGATTTTAAGATGGTTTTTATGGATTTCGAGATGGTTTTTACAGATTTCGAAATAGTTTTGTCTTAGCTTACGTGTACCGTTGGGAAAACGGTGTTCCCAAACAAGCACATTGTCTTCTGCTCTATTATGAAAGTTTACACTGATGTCCCTTGGAAGGAGCGGGGAACCCTACATACAACTAAAACCATGTTGGCTATGTCAAGGACCATACCTTTTTCCCTTAAAAATAATTTCCAATGCAAATTCTTTGGTGTTTGAAAATAATAAATTCAGTTATTTTCTTAATGTCGTTTTATTTATAACCATGTTTATGTTGATTAAATACACACATTTAGCACATATTATTGCTAAAATTAAACATCAATAGTTATTTTCTATTAACTGGTTATATTTCAACAAGAAAATTATTTTGTAAATATACTCTTGTTTTAATAACGAATTATTTTTGTCAATGATTTTAAATTTAATTTTAAGAAATGATTTTCTTAAAAACCTTGAGGGTATTTTATACAGAATGTGTTTAGATGGTGGATATCTTGTGGTTTCAAGAAAAGCGATGTAGAATTTGTGATAGAGGGGAGAAGCATATAATTAAGCCAATTTTCAGGGAAGGAAGAATAGTTTACCCCAAAAGATAACTAAAATAATTGCATGGAAAATCTGAAATTTTATGGCATACCAAAAGAGTTGGATATGTCATAATGAATAAATCAGCTATGATTGAACTCACTGCATTTAGACAATACTATTTCAGAAGAAACACAAAGTAAGAGTACAAGCACATACATATTTTGGCGAACCAAGTAAAGAATCCTCAAAGATTTTTTATCCTGCAGAAATTTCCCAATTAAATCAATAGCCATAAGAGTATTTAGATTCTGCAATTTCTCTTGATGCTCAGTCTTTTTATCATTGTAACTATCATGCCTATTCAGTTCCATTTCTTGATAAAGATTTGCCCATCTGGATTTCTTTTCAGTAGTACGTTCCAAAAGCCCTTCGTCATCCATTGAAGCATCAAGCAACTGCCAGACAACTGAAAAAATAAATTCAACCACTATAATGCCAGGCCCACTTTGTGTAAGGCCAAATATCTGGGAAAGATGAAGGACACGATCTATTGTCTTCATGACCCTGTGCAAAGCAGAAGTGAAAGGATTAGATCATGAAAGAAACCACTTCACTCAACAAAATCACTTATTAATATCACCAGTTTAAGCAACTAGTGCATAAAGAATGGCGCCAATTTTAAGATAAATTCGCTCATTCTTTAACTAGCATCTGCAATACATTCTCAAACAATCAAAACCTTATCATGCAATCTTGACATGAAATGGAGCTAAATCTATTTTGTGGTTAAACAAAATGATAGGAACTGTTGCTTCCAGCTTCATCATAGAGAAAGGAGTTCTCTTTCCCCACAAGAGTGATAGCCCTTTGATCTCTTCAACTCCTCTTATTCAATCATAGATATACTGTCATTCAGCTATTGGATATGTGCTTAAGCTTTCTCATACCCAACCAGCAAGACCCATGAAGGATGAAAACAAAGTTTAGGATTGCTAAGCCTTCAATTTAACAACAAATCCGTTAACTGGTGACATAAACTGAAGCAACAGATTGCTAGTCACTTTAGTGATAATGTAAACAGGATTTGATGTGATACAGAATTCACAAGTACAGAACAAATATGAGCAATCAAGCTTTGATGGTGCAGAGCACATCGAATAAAATATCAGAGCAGAATAATTGCAATTTAAAGACTTCTTCAAGAAATGAGTCACGCGATTCCTGACTTGAGAATAATGAGGTTTAGTTGACTTTAATGCTATATATTGATATATAGATATAGATTTTGAAGACATCAAAGATGTGTGGTGAGGAAATCCATTAAACTTTTGGTAGAGAAAATCGAATCTTACTTTGGATAATTTGGCCCATTTATCTGAGATTTAAGCTCAAAAGCATGTCTTCTGAGGAGCTCCAAATATAGCCTATATGCTGCTGGTTGGAAATTTCTACAAGGAATAACCCTGGGAAAAAAGAAGAAGAATAGAAGAATCAGTATGGCTCATCAATGCCCGAAAGAGCAACGCATTTTGGGAACCCATAAATGCAGACGCCAATTCAATCTCATCGGATGATAAATGAGTGGATACAAAAGGGAACAGAAGAAACTCCATTAAGAAATGACTCAGCAAATTGATCAACGCTAAATCCCCCCCGGGGGGGAGTAAATGTAGTAAATAAAAATTGAATCACACACACCTTACAGAAAGCAGAGCAAGAACAAGCATAGGGGGCACGATCTTCAACATGAAGGCCTTCTCCAGGAACTTCCACATAATGGGAACGTTGTTCTCCCAGCAAATGTACGATACTAGAACGTTGGCGAGCTCCAACGAAGGCAGGGACTCTCCAGCTGAGTTCAAATATGAATGTATCTGTACAGCCCAATTTAAAGGGTCACAGCCCTTCCCCTGAGCCGCCTTGGTCATCTCTACGACATCATCCCAGGGACTTCCTCTGGTAGAGAGCTCCATGGACGTGCCAAATTGTCGCCGGAGCTTCGGCTACTGTTGCGGAGTGGCTAGCCCGGGGTGCAACGGGGCTACTAAGAGAGAGAGTGCTCAAATTAATTATGTTGTCTAGGAGGTTTATTTTTGTCATAACAGGATGGAGCCGAGAGAAGTCAAAACCACAAAGGGCAGAATTGGGGATTAAGTGGTTTCTGCAGAGATCAGAGATCAGGGATGCGGTTGAGGAAGAAGCCGCAAACCAGACATGCTGGATAAAGGCAACACCTTATTCAACACATAATGAGTAGTTAATGGTGACGTCTTTACCAATTTTGTCTTCTTAATAAGTATGCCATGATCTAAAGTGTTTCTACTTAATCAGAAAATCTAGTAGCTTCAGAAACAGTAAGCAGCTCCTCTGAGGCCCTTCTAAACATGATCAAGGACCAATGCGAAAATTAAAGAGAACATTTTAGATCGATAAAGGTGTGTGTATAATTAACTTAAACGATTTTTTAATTTTTGCAAATTACCCATCGGACTGAACTCAAGTCTATTTGTTTATATGTATTAGCTCCAATATTCCAAACAAAACTTACTTTGTTGGTAATAAAAATTCAGCTCAGAAAATTTTAAAATTTTGTTAAACCAATTATTGATAATAAAAATTACTTATGATAAGACTCAATTTTTACTAAATGACAGAACTTAGTTAGAGAATTGAATCTAATGAACATGCAAATGAAATTATGTTCTTGATGTTCTAACTCTTATATTCAATATTATAACCAAAGGCGTTTTAGAATTAATAGAGGATATTGGTTCTTAATCATTTCAACCTATGGTTCTTAATATAAAAATAAATTGCCTTATGTGAAGTACCATATCGATTGGGAAGGGAAACGAAGCACATCTTATAAGGGTGTTGATATTTTCCCCTCGTAGACACATTCTCTGTTTGCAGTAGGGACAATATCTACGAGGGAGGGTTCTGGGGATGTTACAAATGGTATCAGAATTAGGTTTCCAGTCAGTGTGCCAGCGAGGCGCTGGCCCCTATGGGGGTGGATGTGAAGTCCCATATCAATTGAGAAGGGGAATGAAGCACACCTTATAAGGGTGTGGATACCTTCCCCTCGTAGACGCGCTTTCTGAATTATTGTAGAAACCCAGGGAAGCAAAATCATACTCTTTTTGCAACATGGACAATATCTACGAGGAAGGGTTTGTGTTACAAATGGTATCATAGCTATGTTTCCGGTCAGTGTGCAAGCGAGAACGCTGGCCCCTATAGGGTGGATGGAAGTCTCATATCAATTGGGAAGGAGAACGAAGCAAATCTTATAAAAGTGTGGATACATTCCCCTTGTAGACGCGTTTTCTGGGTTATTGTAGAAATCCAGAAAAATAAAACCCTACTATATTTACAACAGGGACAGTATCTACGAGGGAAGGCTCCGGGGATGCCACAGCGGAGAGATTTGCAAAATTAAATAAATTACTTTACATTATACTTAAGTGTTTAATTATATTATATATTAGTTTATATGTCATGCAAAATAGTTTAAAGAAAAATTATAAATATATTAATAAATTAACTTTAAAAAAGAAGTTAACTGACTCATATATGAAAGATATGGTGTGATACTATTTGATATGTTTGAGATTTTTAGTTATTATTGTGAAACTCTTGTATGTAGAGGTGGTAAAGTGGACCACCCGTAACCACGGGTTAGGTACAAATACCCACATGTTGGTAGACTGAGATTTATCCAACATAACCTGCCACCTTTTCTTTTCATTATTTCACCATAATATTTTTCAACTTAAATTTGAAATATCTTTTTTATTTTAATATCTAAAATGAAATATCGTTTCTCATAAATTTAATTTATAAATATACAGAACTTGAACATAAAATATCTAATTTAAATTTTAAACAATACAACGTAAACATATATAATACGCTTTATAAGATTGAATTCAAACTAAATATAAACCACAAATCAAATGACCATCTAATATTAATGCAACAGATGCTAACCTTGTGCCACTCATCTCTTCTCCAATATGGGTCTTTAATCCTAGCACACATGCATATGGTTTACAGCTATTTCCACACTTTCAGTTCGTTGTGCATATCTATAGGAGCATTGCCTTTGTTATAATGAGGACTTGGTGTCTAGACATTCTGAAGTGGATAAATTATATGATCGTTTAAGTGTTGTCTTCAACACTTTTAGTCTTTATGCTATTTTGAAAAAGCAGTTGAGGTGCATCGAGAACCAAGAATTGAAATTTCTAGTTGAAGCCACTATTGAGTTATTGCATTTCTTGCTTCCATATTCAATGCTATATAGCTTCTGTAGAACCTTGGCAAGCAAAGCACTATTTGTGCGGTCAAGACAACATGAGTACCATTCTTGGACATGGTGGGTTTGTGGCATGGAGGGTACACTTCAACCAATCAGTGCGTCGGAAGGAGCAAATGCAGTGGTTGAACAATTACAATTTTTTCCTGCTGTTGGTTCTTTATGTGGTCAGCGCCATACTTTATATTCATATTCTACAACTCGGGATCCTCCTAGACCATTCCTGCAATGGATCATAGTACAACAAGGATATTTTGGACACTCAAATGCAATTTCTAATGGGTTCCAAATATGTTCTAGATTTAGCATAATTGAGACCTTTCCGATCCTGTTTCATTCTCTAGTTATTCCCATTAACGCTCTACATATATTCTTCATGTCACAAAGGTTCAAGAGTGTAAATGCTTTTCCTTGGAAATTTGTTCTTGATATGCAAGCACATTCCTTTGACCTTGAGGACAAGGTCAATTTTCAAGCGGAGGGTAATGTAACAGATGGACTAAATAAGAATATGGATTGGGTCCATAAGGTAGTTATTGGTGGGCCATATGATGGGATTCTTGGGCTTCAGACTATTGGGCTGACATTGAAAGAATTATTAGGATATATAGATGGTGGAAGAGAGTGGGGGAGGGCAGTGAACAATTTGTTGAATCATCTCCTTCTCTATGTGTCTTTCTCTTCTTTCTGGCCTTCATCTGAAGGATTCTTTATTTTCTACTACTTCCTTTCACTTTCTCAAATTATTGTTGTCTTCTTTTGATTTGTAATGCATTATAATTGATATATCAGAGCAATATATTAGTGTGACCGTTACACACCTCTCATAAAACAATAATTGTATGGAATAGCTTAGTTATTGTGGGGAAAATGATAAACTAATAGCAGATACCTTTGACCATAGTTTTTAAGGAATTTATGTAAGGCGTCGTCAATTGCTTGTAACACTCCGCATCAATTATTTTGAAGAAATGATTGGAATATAACAAATGGAATCTTGAAATTTATCGTTCTTGTGAGGTCTGGTTTTACTTCCATTTCAAGAGGTGTAGAGGTGTAGAAGTTAGGTAGCCAGGATTTCTCATATATATATATATATATTTGTATGTATATAAACACCCCAAAGAGTCAGAAGACGATACTAACCATTGCAGAAATTAGAGGTGAAAAATGTCAGGCCTTGAGTGCTGCTCAAACCCACCAATCCTGGACCTAAACTCTGGAGCTGGCCACGTTCAAAAACTTGGTGGACTTATGTCATTGGCCTCTCCTATTCTAAACACGCCGTTCTTTTGGTGTCAAAAGTTTTTGGTATCTTCTAATCATAAATTTTCTACCTCTTGCTCTTACAACTTTCAAATCCTTCCATGTTCTGTACTTAAGATTGTTAGGGTGGTGATGGTGTGTACTGATCAGCTTAGAATCTTAAGCTTTATTGAGATCACACGTTGCCATTTCAATTCATTAGATTGTCAATGTTATGATTTGACTACAAACTGAGTTTGATTCATGGAATCATTCGTTTCCCATGTTGATAAGTTTTAAGTTTTCTTTGATATTCTCTCATCTCCATAAACTTTTTGGTTGCCTCAGTCCTTTCAATGAATACAAAACACAGTTACAATTCTTTGCTGTTTTATTCCTGTTTACGACTCTCTATCTCCCTCTCATATATTGACTTCCTCTGTATGACTTATCATGCAGGATATGAAGCTCCTATTCTAAGGTATGCCTATTTTTCGCTTCTGTTATCTATATTTCAATTTCCTGTTTTCTCATCAAGCTGAAAGCTATAGCTGAACTTATTTGTATAAGTAGTCTATATTTTAAAGTTCATTCTCTGCAGTCACAAAGTGATGTCTAATGAAACTGAAAGGGATTTATAATCAATAGCTTTTCTCTTGCGCTTCTAGAATGATGAAATATATGTTGAGATGATAATATTAAGCTACTCTATTTTCCTGCTTGTCACATGTAGAAGGTCACTGTGGGATTTGATCGAGATGTTATTACATTCTTGCAAAACTAAAATAGGGACTCTAAGTAATATTTACCGTTCTTAATCCTCATTCCTCACTTGCTTAACTCATATAATTTTCTCGTGGTTTCGTTCATTGCACAACTGAATGTTGGATTCTTATTAGTTGTCTTATATTTCTGTAAAACTAATATGCTACTTGTTCATTGTACAGGAAGCTTGCAGACAAGATTGCAGCTAAAGGGTACTATGTGGTGGTTCCTGACTTCTTGTATGGAGATCCCTTTGCCTATGAAAACGCCAGCAGATCTCTGCCAGTTTGGCTAATAGATCATGAACCAGTTAGTTCTTGCCACTATTTTCTATCATTATATTGAAAGCCAATCACTTGTGTCATTGTCTGTATGACTAACGTATCACTCATTGATTCTTTATGCTGCATGAAAAGGACAAAGCCTTTGAAGATGCAAAACCAGTAATTGAAGACTTGAAAAGTATGGGAGCTTTGGCTATTGGGCTGCATCTTTTTGTTGGGGCGGTGAGTGACTAATAACTTTATCAGTCCCACAAGAAATATACTTGATGGATGAGCTTAATAACATGAATCAATAGATGAGGTACAACTATGTTTAATATTGACGAACATCTGGCTTCAACGGTGCTGATATTTTCCTCTTGTCAGCAAAATGTGTTGTAGAACTTTCCAAGTCTGGAATGATTCAAGCTGCTGTGCTTGCTCATCCATCATTTGTCACTGTGGATGACATCAAGGGTATCTATAAAAATTTGCTATTATTTTCTGCAATGTTGGGTTATACTTAGAACACACTCCTGCACTTAAGAAGTAACATCTAAGAGTAGAATAAATCATTGGTGTTATTGTTTACAGGGGTTAATATACCAATTGCAATACTTGGAGCCTAGATTGACCAGTACCGCCTCCAGAACTAGTGAAAAAGTTTGAAGAGGTTCTAACTACTGAACTTGGGGTAAGATGAAGCCTGTCTTGCGTTCTGGTTTAACCATACCTTTTCTTCATGTGTAAAGCTTCTGCCTATGGATGATGATGACGATCATTACTTCATTTGTTTCTCCCTTACGGCATCTCAGCAACAAGCATTAACACCATCATCTCAACTTTCTTCACACCCTTCTTTGGGAAGTTGTTTGTTGTATTTTTGCTTGTTAACTGTTAGACTTTGTGTGTTGGGGGGGGGGGAGCAAGTGGATATTAAATTGAATGCATGAGAGTTTTGCAAAATGATGGCAGAGGAACTGAGATAATTGTTGTTGGCAGGATGGTTGTTATGTGAGGGTGGTTCCCAAGGTGTCTCATGGATGGACTGTGAGGTATAACATGGAAGATGCAGAAGCAGCCCATCAGAAACTGTTGGCTTGGTTTGCTAAGCATCTTCACTGAATTTACAGCTCTATGATGAACAACCAGCCTTTTCCAGTTATTTTGTGTCAATTCTTGTGTGTTTACCTCATAAGAGGAGATTTTTGACTTTAGCTCTTACATATGAAAATAAATAGAGTTGGTAATAATATTCTTCTCTTTCAACACTTGTAATATCTTCCCTCAACAAAAGAGACTATCTCTTTTAGCTTTTTTTTTTTGAGATATAAGTTAGATAAAGAGAGAACTCCTCTCAAACTACCTTTGTTTTTTACACAAGAGAGGTGAATTTTATTGAAACTGTTTTAAAGTTAATAGTAAATATCGTGAAATTTACTGAAATTCATGTTCAACATCTAACATTATAAAAAAAATGAAACAAAACACTTGCATTATTCATGATTTATTAAAATTTAAGTTTTTAATAACTTAGAGAGAGGTGGGCGGAGCGTGGTATAACCTCTAATAATATGTAAGTTGAAGTTAACTCCGTACGAGATAGATTTTAAGTTTTTTTTTTGGCGAGAGAGATAGATTTTATGTAATACCGATGATAATATCATCCTTTAAAAGATAATAATTTTATTTTAAAAATAACAGTATAATAATTTTATTTTTAAAAAAAAAACTCCTTGCTTTGGTGAACTTCGCTATTGGATGCTAGCGGAGGCCCATTCAGAAAGCCCATAGGAATCGGGTTCCTAAACCCTAAACATATACTGCTTTATATCTCCTGCTTGGGCATCTTAACGTGCTCTCCTCTTCCCCCCCAGCGTTCGTACATAAGCGCCGTTGCTCGGAGGCTCCGCTGATCTGACTTGGTAAGATCTGTGTTTTACAGCTATTAATCTACTATTTTTCGTTTCAGTCTTTCTTTTGTTGCTAGAGAAGCAGGTCGTGTGTTTATTTTCCCCCAGTGTAGCTTAGGTCTGGTAATGATAAATATGAGGATCGGTATCATCCTTCACAGAACGGTACTCGGGTTAGACTTAAACGTATTTTGCTTTGTTGTTATGAGTGTAACTATCATTACGACGGAACTTATCGTTTAATAAGCTGTCCATTACGAAATATTTTTCCCTCTTGTCTTACGAAACCAAGGTCCGGAGATTCCCAGCCTTTTTTTGTTTCAGATTAAAAAAATGCGCCCTCTAGCCTTTAGATTGGCGTTACAATCCCGATGTTGCATACTGTATTCTTAAAGTAAAAGCGTACAGAAGGCGCCCAATTATGTTCTTGATTTATCTTGGCACGCTGAAGCCTGGTGTTGCAAAACTAAGGCCTTCTTCGAATAACCTGAACTACTGAAACTCAGCTGATAGCCTGATATGTTTTGTGAATTATTTCTTGGATTAGACCTTGTTATGGCCTGTGTTTGTATTCTACAAATCAACGTACTACCAGGAAATAGGAATTACATGACTTCATTCAAATCATCAATTTCAATCAAAAATAAATAAAGCAACTAGTCAGCTATAATGGGTTGTTTTTTTTTTTGGTTTTTTTGACTTTTCTAGTAATGGTTGAGACACCATAGATTAGCGCTCTATGCTATTTGGATATTTCAATTTCTCTTTCCTCTTGTATGTTGTTAAGTCTTTAAATAGGGAAGCACTTTTATTTCTTGCATGTATCTTTAGCATTTGTTCAGCAAAATCATGATACTGGTGACAATTAATTCTTGTTGAAATTTGTAACAGTGACCATGGTGAGGGTCAGTGTTTTGAACGATGCTCTCAAGAGCATGTACAATGCAGAGAAAAGGGGAAAACGTCAGGTCATGATTAGGCCATCCTCAAAAGTCATTATAAAGTTCCTCTTGGTCATGCAGAAGCATGGTATATTTCTACCTGATTTTGTTTGAACGCACTACAATATATTTAAGTTCGGGCTTTTGATGGTTTATTTTTTCTGGTGGTTTGATTCTATCTGTCAATCTCTTTAGGGTACATTGGGGAGTTTGAATATGTGGATGACCACAGGGCTGGCAAAATTGTGGTTGAGCTGAATGGAAGATTGAACAAATGTGGGGTTATTAGTCCCCGTTTTGATGTGGGTGTCAAGGAGATAGAACCATGGACTGCAAGGCTACTTCCCTCAAGACAGGTCATAAGAAACCTCCTGTTCCCAGTTTTAAAATTACATCTTCCGGTCATTTGTTGCTTCTGTTATTATGAGAGAATGATGGTATTTTGTCTCTCTTTTCGTTTTATGCATGTGCTTCTTGTACTGAATCCGATTACACTATCAATGCAGTTTGGCTACATCGTCTTGACGACCTCTGCTGGTATTATGGATCATGAAGAGGCTAGGAGAAAGAATGTTGGTGGGAAAGTGTTGGGTTTCTTTTACTAGAAAAGTTTTGCTCGAGCATTGCTGAATTTTGTTTGACGAGTTGTAACAGATGATATTCTAGTAATATTATCAAGTATAGCTGGATTTTCTATTTAATGCTTCTACTTTTGTTTGTGAAACCAATTTGGATATTATATTTTATCTGATTTCTATATCATTACATGCTTGTCCCCCCGGGGGTTGTTTTGGGATAATCTTGGATGCACTCTGATGTTGTAACTGGTCAGAACAGGAATCTGACCAAGTTGTATTGCCCGTTGTTGTTGAATATATATATTCCAACGTCCAGTCAGTGTTCAATATCAATGAGCGCTGTGATGTGCGTGAGATTTCCCACACCCTCTTAAACTAATTAATTGATCTGTTATCCAAATAATCGAGTATTAATTCATGTTTTGCTCTACTAACTCGATCCTGGATGATTCTACATAAATAATTTGAGGATATTAAGAAAATCGAATTAGTTATCTTTAAATGACCTTTATTTTTAAATACTCTGGTTAATTTTAAGTATTGAAATTATTTTTTTATGAAACTAGTTGACACTTGTAATCAATAGAAATATTTTTAAAAAATTATAAATTTAGGGAATAAAATGGATTAATGAATAAACCTCTTGTTAAATTAGAGAGGGTTTGGGGTTTTTTTTTAACTGACGATGCTTGTGAGTTTCTTTTTCCACGGAGAGAAGTCCGAGGCATGGTACTGTGAGAGACTGTTTCTTTGCCCTCTCTAATTTAACAAGAGGTTTATTCATCAATCCACTTTTTTTTAAAAAAATATTCCTATTGATTACAAGTGTTAAAAGAGTTTCATAAAAAATGTTATAAACAACTCATACCAACTTAATTAATGTCATTTATTTTTAAAATGAAACTGTTTATAGGCCACAAGAAACAGTAATCACTGCTTAAGGAGTTGTGATGGTAATAATGGATATTACTGATGATACTAGATTAATCATTCATAGGAATTGATAGGCACTTCTAATAGCTCTAGAGAAAACCTCCCTTTTGTTTTCATGAGGTGGATCTTGATGTAAGGGGCTAATTAAATGTACTGTTGCATGATTTATTATCAATAAAATCCAGTATCTTATTAAAAAAAACAGTAGTCACCAAATTATTACAAGACAGGCACCACGGAACAAGATGTCATTTTGGCTATCGTATCATGTTTCTTCAGGAACTAAATAGGCAAGCATTCATTATACCTCATCAGCTTACCCCAAAAATATCACTCTGTATTATTAACTGTCACTGAGCCTTTCATTTATCGAATTGTGTGTATATAATACATATAACATCTGTTGTTATTTAACATAAAAGTCTGTCCTGCTTTTAAGTTGGCTCTTGTAACAAAATTGCCATGAATTTATCTTTTGAAATAGCATATAAGTCACTTTGTGACAGTATGGCTAATTAAACAAGTCACAATAATATCAGTGATCTGATCTTGTGTACTTTTATGGAAAAATAAATTTGGGATCTTAATTCTTATGCATTAAATTTCAACGTCATATGTTTCTAATTTTTGTGGAAAACAATTTACTCCAACCCTTTTGCTAATATTTCTTTTTCGAATGCAACCAATCAATTCGAGAATATTATGTTTTTTCTTCTTGTCCATTTCAGGCCACTGTTAGCAAAATATGGCATTTGATGTAAAGTAAACGTCTTTCGTTTAAAATAAATGACCAATTCTTCTCAATTCTCTTGATTGGGACCATTCGGTTTCTAAGTGGTAAGAAAAGCAACCTTCTTTTTTGTGTTACTGCTAACTCTTCTTTCTCTGTTCTTTTATGTGATTCACTAAATAAGGTAGAATGAGAATTTATGGCATTGTTATAAGGCCATTAATGTCATACCACAGTGAACGTTAGGTTTTAAAGGGTTAATATGGCATAGAGTTGGGATACACGAGATGGTGATGTTAAGATGAATGTATAACAATATTGGACTACATATGATTCATAATGATCAAATACGTTGAGTTGGAGTGACATCTGATAAGAAAATGGTAAAAAATTGTTTGAAGTTGTTCGAATATGTTTGAGAAGGCTATTGGACGCACCGGTAAGGAATATTGATCAAGTAGTATAAAGTTTTTTGAAAATAGGTAGATGAAGATTAAAATGCACACTCAGTGAGGTTATAGAGATATATCAAGTTTAATAATTTATCCAGAGATTTGATTTATAACAGAGGACATCACTATCTCATAGTTTTCTTGGAGCTTGTTTCAAATTCTTTTCCATGCTTCTCATACATGCACAGCATTATCTCAGAGATTTCTTTGAGCTTGTTTCAAATTCTTTCATCAGCAGTTGAACCATTATCAGTTGAGATTTGCATTTGTGTGCACGTGCCTTAACTTTATCTTGCACCATATGATAGTAAATATGTGGATAAGTGGGGCTGAAAGAAACTGGATCTGTATTAAAGAAGTAAGGCCTTTCTTGTTCTATCAATGGCTTACATTTATATTCTCTGTGCTAGACGCCCACGAACGTGCACACAAAGAATCACAAACCCCAACAAAAGATGAGATTGCAAGATGGTTTATAGTCAACGGTATCATCCCAATATGTTACAATTAGAATTCAAGCCGTGAATAGTGCTGCATTCTATGCATGCATTTTCCCTCATCCCTCTCATCGTATATCTTTGGATATAAATGTATCTGGAGATCATTGTATTTGAGCAGTTGCTCCTTGCTTTCCCTTTGTTTTGCTTCTTGGACTTGTTTTCCCCTGGCTCATGCTGTTGGGACTACTTGCTTCAGGTGTTGCTGCAAGGCCTGGGAAAGTTGTTGGTTCTGTATTGCGATACAACAATTGTGGGGCAGTAGCAACAGCAGAGGCTCTTGAAAAACGGAGGATACAGCCCAATATGCTGCTTCAAGTTGTTCATATCCTAGAAGAAACCCAAGCTGTATTGGGCCATGAACTCTGTTGTCTGGATGCATGTCCTACACCTCATTCAAGATTGATCATCTGAATTCAAATTTAGGTGGAATAACCTTAAACCTGAATCCTATTATCAACTAGAGAGCAGAAGAGACTGAAGTCTGAGAAGATTCTGGTCGACATTTTCTCACATCTTGCAATCTGCACCCACAATTTTGAAGGGGGTTCACGTGGTTTGTTTAATGTTTTTCTAGCATTTTTGATCCATTTGTAACACATGATATGAAAGATACTAGAAGCTGTTAAGATACGTCATTATAAGCCCATAATGCAGTGATCTGTTTTATATCAGGCCCAATTCTTATTTTCTCATTTCTGCTGTATCAATCCTTTGCTTAGCTGTATCCATGTTCTAGAATATGCTTTTCTGTATCCACGTGTATGAATCTCTTGTATTTTAGGGTTGCATCAGTTACCCTATATAGTGCACAGTAACCATCAAGGAAATATATACTGGTTTTTCTTACCATTTTCGTCTGGCTGTTATTCTTGACTTGGTATCAGAGCATCCTTGCGTAAGTCGCCATGTCTGCGTCCGGTGAAACTCAAAGCTCCTCAGCCTCTGCCAGCTCCTCGTCATCTGCCTCCATCCTTGCCAAGCTCTCGGAGAAGAATCATTTCCCTACACATATTTGCTCGGTCAAGTTGGACCGAACAAACTACTCGGTGTGGCTCACACATGCTCTACCGATCATTAAGGGCTACAAACTTGAAGGTTTCATTAACGGTACCAAGCCTTGCCCATCGCAGTTCATCACTAAAGGGAATGCAACCACGATTAATCCAGCCTTTGAAGATTGGGTTTCTACAGATCAGTTACTATTTGGCTGGCTCCTTAATACAATGGCCTTGGAGATCTCTACCGAAATGACTGGTGTAACTACTTCAGCTGGTCTATGGGCTGCAGCAAAGCAACTAGCTGGAGCACAAACCAAGTCTCGCCTGATTATGCTACGATCCGAACTCCAGCACACCAGGAAGGGTGCGATGAGTATGATGGAATACCTATCGAAGCTGAGGAATCTGGCAGATCAGCTTGCTATCACGGGAAGTTCGATCCTACTTTCCGATCTGATTATCCAAGCTCTTGCTGGGTTGGACGGAGAATACAACCCTGTTGTTGTCCAGTTGTCACAACAAGCAGAGAACCTCACCTGGATAGATCTACAAACCTCACTCCTCACTTTTGAGAGTCGACTAGAACAACTCACTCAGTTTTCCAGGTTGTCTGTTTCTGGAAACCATTTTGCAAATTTTGTCAAGGCCGATGCTATGCCTAGCTTCAGAGGTAGCAGTAATTGGAGAGGAGGCCGCATCAGAGCAAGACGTGGTAGAGTGTTCAACACTCGTCGCACTAATCGTGATGATGGTATTTTAATTTGCCAACTTTGTATGAAGCAGGGATATACGGTTGAAACCTGTTTTCACCGGTTTGATCGCTCCTTTATCCCACCTTCAAGCAGAGGCCGTGGTTTCAACAATACTGGAAGAAGGAATCACACGTATCATAAGGCAGATGCTGCCTATTGGGCAACACCAGAAATGGTCATTAATGATTCTTGGTATATGGACAGTGGAGCAACAAGTCACATTACCAATGATCTGAGCAAACTTGACACATCCAACGACTTAGCTGGTAAGGTCAATGTTACCTTGGGTGATGGGTATAAGCTGAGTGTAAAGAAAATGGGCTCTTCAATTCTCTGCAATATACCTGATAAGGAAGTGTTGTTAAAAAACATACTATACACTCCTAAGATTAAGAAGAATTTGTTGAGTGTGCACAAAATGGCAAATGATAATCATGCTGATGTAGTGTTTAACTCAAAGGGTTTCTCTGTGAAGGACCAGGGAACATGGCAGACTCTGCTGTTGGGAAAAGCAAGTAATGGTGGCATGTACAAGGTGTGCAATGCCAGTGAAGTTGGAAACGATGTCTCGCCGTGTGTTGCTGAAGATGAAGCTGGGTCAGTTAGTAATGATGGAGTAGTAACTGGATTAGTCAATGATATTAGTACCAATAAAATGTTATGGCACAATAGGCTTGGCCACCCTAGTAGCAAAGTTTTGAATTCAGTAATCAATGATTGTAATATGAAAACTGACTCAAGGAATAAAAATGAGATATCATTTTGTGAGTCCTGCAAACTAGGAAAATCACACTCACTTCCCTTTAAGGCCTCTATTTCAGCTGCATCAAAACCACTTGAGTTGATACACACTGACTTATGGGGTCCTGCACCCATAGCTTCCTCAAATGGTTTTCATTACTATATATTATTCTTAGATGATTACAGCAGATATTCTTGGATCTACCCTTTAAAGTCCAAAGATGAAGCACTAAGTATGTTCATAAATTTTAAAAGATTTGCTGAAAATCAGTTTGACAGTAAAATTAAAGTTGTCCAGAGTGATTGGGGAGGTGAATATCGAAAGTTTTACAATTTCTTGGATGACTCTGGAATTCTTTTTCGCCATTCATGTCCCTATACCTCTGCCCAAAATGGAAGAGCAGAGAGGAAGCACCGGCATATTGTAGAAATAGGTCTCACACTGCTAGCACAGGTCAAAATGCCTTTATTCTATTGATGGGAGGTTTTTTACACTGCATCAGAACTTATAAATAGATTGCCTACATATGTACTGGGTGGTGTTTCACCAAATTTTAAGCTATTCCAGAAGAAACCTGATTATGATAGCCTGAAAGTTTTTGGCACTGCTTGTTATCCTTGTCTTAGACCTTATAATGAGCATAAAATGCAATTCAGGTCCACAAAGTGTGTTTTTGTGGGATATAGCAACTCACATAAGGGATACAAATGTTTAAGTCCTACTGTGAGAATTTATATATCCAGACATGTGGTTTTTAATGAATATGATTTCCCTTTCTCCACAGGCTTTATTAACAAAAGAAAATCCCCTGATGAAGACTTGGTCCGTGCTGATACATTCCTAAGAGCTCATGGATCTGCATATGTATTTCCTACATCTAGAGGAACAAATTCTCACATAGAATCTGATTCTGGTCCTGATGATGTTTCTGCTTCTAATCCTACTCAGCAATATATGAGACCTGATCACAGCTCCAGTATTTTATCCCTCGGTGAAACAAGCACTTCTCCATCTACAAGTCCTTATCCATTATTTGATGAAAACATTGAGGAAGGAAGTCAGACTCAAGACCCAATACAACCTGCTGCACAGATGACACAACCAACTGAACATCACATGCTCACAAGGAGTAAAGCAGGCATCCACAAGCCACTAACACCCTATATTGGTGTTGCACTAACATCTGTGGTTGCACCTAGAGAACCAGCTTGTGTTAAAGAAGCCTTAGCATCACCAGAATGGAGGAAGGCTATGTTGGAAGAGTATAATGCATTGCTGAAAAATCAAACCTGGAAGTTGATACCTAATCCTGAGCACAAAAAGATAGTGGACTGCAAGTGGGTGTTCAAACTGAAACCCACAACAAATGAGTCAGCATTCAGACACAAAGCCCGCTTAGTTGCAAAAGGATTTCAGCAAAGTCCAGGTATTGATTTTAATGCAAGGTACAGGAAACCGGACTGGTGAATGAACCGGATAAGACGGTAGGTTAAGGGTTAGTGGGTCAGATCGGAGTTAAACCGGGGGTCGGACCGGTGACGAATAAAAAATAAAAAAATCAAAATACATGAATAAAATATTTTCCCTACAATCATTTAATTTCTAAACTAATAATCAGCACTACAATCAAGATTAACATTTATTTAACTATATATATATATATATGGAGGGATGTGACATTCCCTTTTTCAATTTTTTTTGACGTGAAACATCAATCAATCAACACGCACAGCACAAGCCTTCCCTCTCCTATACAATCCCTTTATTGCATCCCCATTCCTATACACGCAACCCCCCTCAGACGGACACTAGCACACACACATATATGTGAATATATATCCATGTGGCTATCT
This sequence comes from Vachellia pachyceras, assembly GCA_025593235.1. Lineage (NCBI taxonomy): Eukaryota > Viridiplantae > Streptophyta > Magnoliopsida > Fabales > Fabaceae > Vachellia > Vachellia pachyceras. The sequence goes on along the minus strand of JANTPZ010000768.1, from coordinate 8,547 downwards.
CTCATACACATATGTGATCGGCGATGAAGATATGATTATGATAGATGATGTGAAAGAGGCAGTTCTATTGCAGCAAAAAAGCTGATCACCTTTACTCAAACCCTCTTTCTTCTCCTTTTACTTTCCTTTTCTCAAACGCTCTTGCTTCTCTGTTATCGTACCCCGCTTTCCATCTCTCCTTCAGGCCAGGGAATGAGAAGCTGGTCTAAAGAGCAAAGCAGGGAACGAGAAGCAGTGGCCAGGCCAGGGAACTCAGTCGGAGCTGGAGCTTTTTTTTGGGTTAAAGTAATCTCGTTGTCCTTCATCTCTCCTTTCTCACCTTCCACCGGCCACCATCGGTCGGAGTGTAGCTTTTTTTTAAACGTAACTCGGTCGACCCTCTAACTCGGCGGGTCTACCGAGTTACCATCGGGTTGTTGCGAGTTGGTCCGAGTTAGACCGAGTCGCCATGATCCGGGGTCAACACCCAACTCGGACCGGATTGCCGGCCGAGTCGTCGGTTTCCGGCTTGACTCGACCGGTCCGGTCCGAGTTTCCGTTCACTGTTTTAATGAGACCTTTAGTCCAATACTTAAGGCACCAACATTGAGATTTATCTTGACTCTAGCTGTGACATTTAATTGGGTTATTAGACAATTAGATGTAAACAACGCTTTTCTCAATGGAGAGCTTCAAGAGCTTGTACTTATGAGATAACCTGAAGGGTTTGAGTCAATTAGACACCCTAATCATGTGTGTTTGTTGAGGAAGGCTTTGTATGGCCTTAGACAAGCCCTCAGAGCATGGTTTGATAAGCTGAAGATTACCTTAACAGGTTGGGGATTTATTAATTCTAAGTGTGACACATCTCTTTTCTTTCTCAAACATAGAACATCTGTCATATTTGTTCTAATTTACGTAGATGATATAATAGTCACTGGGAACTCACATAGTATGCTGGAACTGTTCATTAAGCAACTGAATTCACACTTTGCTCTCAAGGATCTTGGATCACTGCATAGTTTTCTTGGCATCGAAGCTTTTAGGAACAGCACAGGTCTTTATCTAAGGCAAGAAAGGTATATTGTAAGTCTGTTGAGCAGATTTGGTTTCTCTAAATGTAGCTCAGTTCCCACACCAATGGTAGTAAACAAATATCTCTCTAAAGATATTGGTACACCTCTAAAGAATCCCACAGTCTATAGGCAAGCAGTGGGTGCTTTGCAATATCTAACTTACACTAGACCTGATATATTATTCGCAGTCAACAAATTGAGTCAGTTTATGGGCTCACCTACTGAGGAACATTGGCAGGCTGTGAAGAGAATTTTTCGTTATCTCAGTGGTACAATCAATCTATCCCTACATATCAAGCCTAGCAGCCATTTGACCTTGCAAGGCTACTCGGATGCTGATTGGGCTGTGTGCCCAGATGACAGGAGGTCTGTTGGTGGTTATTGTGTATTTTTTGGCAATTCGTTGATCTCATGGTCAGCCAAGAAGCAGCAAGTTGTATCTCGCTCTAGTGCTGAATCTGAGTATCGCTCATTGGCCAACCTTGCCACTGAATTGGCCTGGCTTTAGTCCTTGATCAGTGAAATAGGTGCTAACCTCAAAGATCCTCCAATAGCTTGGTGTGACAACTTGAGTGCAGCAGCCTTGGCCTCAAATCCTGTATTTCATGCCAGATCCAAGCATATAGAGTTGGATGTACATTATCTAAGAGATAGGGTGCTAAGCAAGCAACTGGCAGTCCGTTATGTGCCTTCATCCAAGCAAGTCGCTGATCTCTTCACAAAAGCTCTCTCTCAGACTAAGTTTCTAGAATTCAGAGTCAAACTAGGACTAGCTAATCCTCCAAGTCCTAGTTTGAGGGGGGATGTTAAGATACGTCATTATAAGCCCATAATGCAGTGATCTGTTTTATATCAGGCCCAATTCTTATTTTCTCATTTCTGCTGTATCAATCCTTTGCTTAGCTGTATCCATGTTTTAGAATATGCTTTTCTGTATCCACGTGTATGAATCTCTTGTATTTTAGGGTTGCATCAGTTACCCGATATAGTGTACTACTACCATCAAGGAAATATATACTGGTTTTTCTTACCATTTTCGTCTGGCTGATATTCTTGACTGAAGCCAAGAAATCGAGGCAGATCTGCTGCTACCTACAAAACTGAGCTGTTCTCTACATTGCAGAATTGACGTTGATCCAAAACCTCGGGCCATTACAATGCAATGATACTGTATTTTTTTCCCTTCTGTTCCACATATATGCTTGTAGCTAAAATCAGTAAATCCTTTCCTTGAAAGTGTACCATGACTTCCTAGAAACTACTTAAAAGTTCTTCACATGGAGTGCTTACTAATTTTCTAGAGCACAAACAGAAAATTAAAGTGCTTGTCCTCTGTGTGTAATTGTTTACGGATCAAGTGATATGGAAGAATATAGATATTGTCTTACTGGAAACTTTCGGTTACCAAATTGTAATCGTCCTTAACAATAGTATGGCGATGCTTTCTAGTGTGAAGTTGCCATTATTTTGCTCGTTTTATTGTTAAAGTTCTGACTAACTGTTGAGCATGAGTTTTGCCCAGATACATCTTTTTTACGGCGGCTTACTTTTCCTGATAATCTCCCGATTACTGTTCGTCTGTGCAAGATTGACCTACTGATAAATCATGCGTGTTCTGGTGTAACGATTTTTTATTTTGCATATACCATCAAGGATGACTAATTGACAACCAGCGGTAATCAATTAAAGATTTAGAAGGATGTGAAGCCAACATAACCATAGACATTAAAGAGCCATTTGATAGGGGAGGCAAATCACATGGCTCCGTTTGGATAGCCCGTTAGGAGAACGGACACAAATTTTGAGGTAGTTTATGTGAGAGGAAAAGTGTCTCAGTAAGCGCACCCGTTATGCCAACGGGGGAGTTTCACATATGAAGCTTTTTCTCTGTACCTTTGCTCATTCATATACGTGCTATGACACAATGATCTTCAGATGCATCTAATGGGAGCTGCAAAAATACTTTTCTATTAACTTCTCTCGCCATCTGGTCGAAGGGATAAACAAAAGTAAAGCTCCCTTGTCCGAGACCCAGTGATATTCATGATCCAAGAAACTTCAATTTCTCGTCCAGATTGAGCAAGTATTTGAGAACTCCGGTTTGATGCTGGTAAGAACAAAAATCACACTATATGCTGGATAAGCTTCGAGTAGTGTCCCTTTCTTCATGTTTCGTCGGCTATTCTGCTCTTCTCTCTCCCTCCCCAATCTTCACCGCTACCTTTTTTCAATTTCATACAAAAGCTTCCAGAACACTTGCACTTGCTCCGTTGAAAGATTTCAGAATATCAAATCATTCCGGCGATTTTCTCCTCTGCACTCCCAAATGGCTCATTCCCGGAGGCACCTAACGGTTTCCATTCCGGCGGTTGACAAAGCCGGTCGGTCTGAGCTGCTTCGTTCTCTCGAATCATCTCTTGGTTCTTCGTTCAGCTCAGACTCGCTCCTCCCAAATCCTAACCCTTTGATTATAGTCATTAGCGGGCCCAGCGGGGTCGGTAAATACGCTATAATCAAGAAGCTAAAGGAAACCCGAGAGGATCTGCACTTCGTGGTCACTGCAACGAGCCGAGCAAAACGACCAGATGAAATGGATGGGAAAGACTACTACTTCGTGACCAAGGAGGAATTTCTTTCCATGGTTGAGCAAGACGAGCTTATGGAGTATGCACTTGTGTATGGCGATTACAAGGGTGTACCAAAGCGGCAAATTCGAGATTATGTGGGTAAAGGGTATGATATTGTGTTGAGGGTTGATATTCAGGGGGCTCAAACATTGAGGAGAGTTCTTGGTGAATCGGCGGTTTTCATATTTCTTGTGGCTGAAAATGAAATGGCAATGGTTGAGAGGTTGATAGATAGAAAGACGGAAACTGCAGAATCGTTACTTGTAAGGATTGCCTCAGCTAGGGAGGAGGTGAGGCATGTTAAAAGGTTTGATTACGTAGTTGTGAATGGAAAAGGAAAGCTTGAGGATGCAGTTAAACAAGTGAAGTCCATTATTGAGGCAGAGAAAGCTAAGTTGTGGCCAAGGAATGCTGCAAGATAGCTAAGATCTTTTGCAGGAACAAGCTTGCATTATTGAGCAGAACTCTGGGTTAAAAATTTATCCAAAGATTTGATTGTGACAAGTCACTCTACCTAATGAGATAAGGTTTTTTGCTCTAAGCCCTTTGTCTAGTATTTGAGCACATTTTTCTTTATCTGCTCTAGTTCCTAGGAAATGCTCTCTTCTTTTCTGTGCTAAGCAACCCCGGTATATCTGGTCTGGTATTGTGTTTCCATCACTGGAAATTCCTGCTTGTTTCCACCTTTTACAATACAAGTCTTGTTCATCTGCCATTTTTGCCTCCAAATTAGTTGGGTTCATGCATGTATGAACAGATTATAAGGATGACCGTTTTAGGTCTAGTTAACTGCGTAAATAAATTGGACTTTGTGTTGCAGAAGAAGATCACCATGGTTGGGTCTCTGTTCTTTTTTTTATCTTCATGGCACGTGCCTGGTTCATTGAGTCTGTATTCTGTAGGCTATAGCACTCTTCTCTTCATGTTTGCTGCTGCGTAACCAAAATCTGTGACTTTCAATTGAGCCAATCTCTTTGCTCTGTCATCTACAAATAGTTTTTTCGATATATTCAGACTTTGATATTAAGAGTTTCCAATGAGCAGATAATTTGTCATTACTCATTAGTGAATACATTAGTTTAATTGTTGGTGGTATGGCTGATTAAGTTGATGCTTCAAAATATTGATTAAAATAATTATCTTAAAATCATGCACGAATAATTCAGGGAAATGCATTCTTTATGTAGTAACGAGCTCACCAACCATGTTGGTTTGTTCGTACGTCCTCTTGAGTTGGAAGGGTCTTTTGTCAAATTTCAGAAGGCATATTGATGAAGATATCTCTCCATTGCTTAACAGCAATATATATATATATATATATATATATATAACACCTTTGGTTAACGAAAGGGTCCCATTTCAGGTTCAACCCTCAAAAGGCTTAAACTTTGTTGTTCTGGTCGGCATTTAAGCCTTTAGCTGCGAATATTCGACCATTCTTCCTTTAATGGCTAACCCAATTATCCAATCCACAACGACATCACTCATCATCGTTTTTGGTAGAAAGGAGAATAAAAGGAAAAAGAAGAGAGGTTTTTAAATATTTAACCTCAATGATGGAAGAATTGTCAAATGCTAATCTAACTCCAAGGCAAGTGATGTTTTGTTGTTATAATAAAATAATCACATTCATCTGATTAAATTACTCCCACGTACAATGTCTGGTTGTCACTAATCAGAGTCCTTAAACCATCCTTAAGACATGTTCCGTCTCAGTTAGGAAAATGGTACAAACTAGTTTTGTTTTATATTTGAGGTCAAGTCAAATGATTTGCTTAATTCTGTATTATTTTGTGATTTAGATGGTTCTCTTGCACAACTCATTTTTCAAATTTAATTTGTTTGATACCCAATGCATGTTGTTACCTAACTTTCTAGGAGAAGAGACTATCCTTTCCAACATTACGTGAGAGACAACAGACAAGTTAACCCCTCGTGGCTAAAGATGTAATCCTCTGGTTCCATGGAGAGCATAGGAGAGGAAAGTTAACCATTTTCCAAGTTAATGGGTGCTTTCTGTTGACGACGATATTTCGTAACTTCTTCGAACACTGACAGAAAAAAGAACCTTAACGTTAATCTTTCCCCAATAAACCCCCATCACAATAACGATCTTCACAATTACTTTCTCGCATATAAGCCCACCTATAAACTTCTCCTTTCTCTTCAACACATACCCTCTTTTCTGAGAGATTCAATGACAATCCACTTTCTATCCGCCATCTTTACATAACAACTACCCTTTTAATCTTTGATAGGTACAGACATAAGCGCATACATAACCCACTTTTCAATTCCCAGTTTCTCTCTCTCCAACACTTAGCTTCATGTGATCTCTGATAGATAGATATATAGATAAAAGTTCGAGTTCACCATATGTATCATCAAATGGATTCAGGAGGAGAGGGAAGCGGTAGCATTTATATGCCAGTTTCAAAACTAAAAGTGCTGAGCGGAATAAGCAGCTCATGCACCCCCGCAAAGTCTGAGCCTCGAGAACTCAGCAACGTTGATAATTTAGCTTCTCTAAAAGCCTGTTATTCGAGCACCGGAGAAGTAGCTTACTCTCTTTGGTCTGAGGCTCGCAGTGTTTGAAAAATCAGCAACAGGTTTAGGAACTCTTAGCTTCATATGGTTCTTCTTGGTGGTTTTGCCATTACCTTGGACAAAACCGATTTCTGGTTCATCACCATCATATTGGTAATCGAAGGGACTAGAATTTTCAGCACAAGCCACATAGTCTCTCACTGATGCTGGAATCTACAGTTTCAGAATTCTGACGTCTAGTTCAAGATCCTTCTTTCAAAAGTATAAAGAGTCTCTTCAAGCCAATGAAGAAGAAAAAGGAGAACCAGAGAGAAACGGAGGAGGAGGAGGTTAATGGGGTAACACCTAAGAAGTGGGACAATCGTAGGACACCAACCAGGAGGACAAGCTCAGATGTTCCGCTGCCGTATGCCAAATGGGTTTTTGCTTTGGGACATATCAATAAGATTCTTTATTGGCGCCAGCTTCTCTGCTTTGGCTTGTGCGGTTCTTTCATAGATAAAACTTGTCAAGCATAACTATAGAGATGTAGAAAAGGGAGACTCCGATAAGAGAAACAGAGTATCTGCTCTGAATATCTTCTATGCATTAGCTCTGGCTGAGGCTTTGTTGTTTCTGATGGAAAAAGCTTGCTGGGAATGGAAAGTTAGCTATTGTATGCTTTTGGAAGATGTGAACGCTGAATGTGAATTGGGACAATCAGGAATGGCGTCCATTAGAAGATTCTTTTATGATTCTTTTTTTTTTTACCAATCTTTTATGATTCTTATTCAAGATGCATCAATGGAAGCATATTTGATGGCTTGAAAGTGGTCATGGTTAGTTTTGCTATGGAGCTTCCATCTTAAGAATCCCCTGATGGGCAGCTCATTGGGGCGAGAATTCTTCGCCGGTTTGCGAAAAGCCAGTAGTTTTCAGATGATACGCTACAAAAGATTGGGATTTGTATATCAGTGATTGAAAGATTGGTTGAGATGTTGGATTTGACAGACTATGATGAAGAAGAAATAAGACAGTCAGCTGCAGAAATCTTGTCAAGACTTGCTGGCATGAAGCAGAATTCTCTCAGAATAGCAGGAATTTCAGGAGCCATGGAATCTATATCTTCTCTTCTACACACTAACAGAAACCATATTCCTGCAGCTGATGAAATTGGGGAGAGTAAACTCATGTTTGATCATCCAAGTTATGGGTTTTGGACATTCAACCTTCTGGGACTAGCAATTCTGAAAAAATTCGCTCGTGATCATGATAGCTTTGGAAAGATTGGGAACACAAGAGGCCTCTTGCCAAAGATCATAGATTTTACACACACTCAAGAATGAAAACGCTCTTGATTCCCAAATAAAGATAGTGAAGAGATCTCTATAGTTGGTGAAGATGCTAGCTAACACAACAGGCACTAACGGGAAGTATCTAGGAAGAGAGATTTCGGAAATCGTTTTCACAATCAGCAACATCAGAGATATATTAAGGCATGAAGAGAGACATCCCCATTTACAGGAACTTGGGATCGTGATTTTAATAAGCCTAGCATTGGAAGATGATGCAACAGAGAGAATTGAAGGTACTGGTGGAGTGCTCAAGGAATTGTTCAACTTGTTCTTCAAGCAAACTCAGAGAAGCGTGACAACTTTTGCTGGTGAGGCCCTCGCAATACTGGTATTAGAAAGCAAAAGTAACTGTCACCGTTTTTAAAGCTGAAAGTATTGGGAAGGCTTGTGGAATCGTTAAAAGATCCATTGCTTCGCGTCAATGCTGCTAGGATTTTATGAAATTTATGCACCTACAGTGGTTCAGAATACTTGAGCCAGCTAAAGGAAGTAACAAAAGCAGCACCAACGGTAAAGTGTTGTTCTTATTAAAGTATAAGAGTCCCACATTCATTAATTAGAGAAATAATTGAAGGTATATACTGTCAAAGGTAGTCCTATTAAGTTGGCTTGGGTTATTTTGATAGAAAGATAGAATATAAGAGTCCATATTGATCATTTTTGTCTGATTTTGATGATTTTTCCTGCAGATACTTCGAGCAATCTTGGAGGAAGAGAACAAGCTACAAGAAGTGATGGTTGGACTGGCGGCAAATGCTTTCAAGTTCTTGAGTTATCAAGAATCAAGCTTTGTGTATGAAGAAGCTGGAACTACAGAGGTTGAGATAGCATATAAGTTGATCCAGATTCTGCAGAAACACCGTATCCACAGACGATGGTACCGAGGATTAGGAGGTTTGTGATAGAGTTGGCAATTTGGATGATGAAACACCAGCCAGAAAACACAGCTAGTTTCAAGAATCTGGAAATGGAGGAGGTGTTGGA
>JANTPZ010000767.1:0-25527 GCA_025593235.1 Vachellia pachyceras | reverse complement strand
AGCAACTAAGAGAGAGAAACAGGGCGTTGCGCGCCTTCTGAAATCTCACCTAGAGCAAGCTCAATAAAAAATGCAGGAGCAAGCTAATAAGAAAAGAAGGGATGTGGAATTTGAGGTAGGCAATAAGGTTTATTTGCATATACATCTATACAAGCTAAAAAATTTGGCTAGGAAATTACATGAGAAGTCGGTACCCCAGTATTATAAACCTTATGGAGTTATTCAAAAGATTGGGCAAGTTGCTTATAAGGGTAGTTTCATGTTTCACAACTCACAAGGGTAGTTTCGCTCATTGAAGCAGCTCAGCCTCTACCTCGATTTTTATCCGAGGAATATGAGCTTCAAGTCCAGCCTCAAGGTGTTCTTAAAGTAAGGAAGCTGATTGATGGGAGCAACCAAGTTCTCAACAAATGGAATGGTCTACCTGATTGTGAAAGCACTTGGGATGACATGGTAGCAATCAATAACCAGTTTCTAAATTTTCCCCTCGATGACAAGGTGAAACTTGTAGAGGGGGCGAATGATGAGCCCAACATGAAAGAAGGGTTAGTTCAGCCTAGGGGTGGGAATGCAGGCAGCCCGCCACAACCCACCAATTTCTTTTTTATTTTTTTATAAAAATAAATTTCTTTTTCTTTTTTACCCAGTTTTTTCGATAAGATTGCATATTTATATGATTCTCTTTCCAATTACATCAATAAAGTTTCAATAATTTCCAAAAAAATAGAATTTAATATTATTTTTTTCTTTATAAAAAATATTAGGATGAAAAAGGTAAAAAAATATAAAAATATGTATTTTAAAAAAATAAAAGAAGCCCGCCGCCACAACCCGCCTCTTTTAGGCAGGTTGGGCCCACATTTTACCACGCCTAGTTCAGCCCAACAAGGCCCCCAAGAGAGTGGGGGGTTGGTTCAGTTATATAGGGCTGCGTGCCTGAAGGAAGCAGACGAGGAGTAAACTGTAGCCGGAGGGAGAGAGCTCTAACCTCTTAAAAGCTAGAGGAGCATTTTCTATTTTTTTTCTCTTGTTTTCTGTTTCCTAGAGTCACTACCAGTTAGTCATTTTGCCTATCTTTCCTCTTCCTATTCTCATTGAAGGGGGAATATTGTACCGACTGAACTTATCACGGCCTAATAATGCTAGTGACCTTGAGTTCCATCAAATATCAAAAGTAAAAGTGAAATATTTTATTTTTCAACACTCAAATGTGATACAGTGACTTCAGAAAAACTATACTAAACGCAGATCTGGTGCAGTTTATCATTTATGGTGTTGGGAATCATGTAGTAGCATAAACATTCATAACTGTATAACTACTCTTCTGGAGGAAAAGTTACTTCAAATGCACATGCATAACCGCATAGTAAGAAACAGAACAATATGTAAATCTTGATTACATTGATAAAATAAGAGCATATGCAAGAAAATTTCAATATAAGATTACGATTTGTTTCAAACAAGGTTGCTGTAAAATAGTACATAAGCTGACAGTTCAAGTCTAATAGGCATTCAAGTGAGGAGGCATGTAGGACTTGCAATTCCACTCTCACATCTATCTGGCTTAAAAAGATATGCCTAAACATGCCTTCGAAAAGACAGAGATCATATTTCAGGTCCGTTATCAATGGGAGAAGTAACCGTTATAAAGGCAACCTTCACACTTTGCTTATTACAGGGGAATATAACTAACTATACATCATATGCATAATTACCTCCACAAATGTTTAAGTATTATCTGATAAGAAAAAGCATAAGGTTCAGGGCCTGAATGCTGCATCCTTCGAAATATTGCTTCAGCGTTATTGTAGTGGCCTCCTCTGCCATATGCTTCCATAAGAGCAGTTTGAGATGTTACATTTGGCACAGAACCATTTTTATTCATCATGCATAATATTCTCTCTGCACCATTGAAGTCCCCTAGCTTTCCATAAGCCGTTATAAGCATCAGAAAATCCATCTCTCCAAAATCCCACCAGGTTTGAGTCAGCAGCCATTCAAGATCTAATGTAAATAGAGACATACAAGTACTAGCCAATCAGAATGCATCGCAGATATTGATAACAAATGGTAACGAAGACATAATATACTCTAATTAAGTTAGGCAATCAGAACTAAATTATACAACAAGTTACTACTTGTACTCTGTCATAAATCCATACAGCTTCAGCGGTCAGATAACAGAGAGCAGAATAGTGCCATATGCCAAATAGAAGAGGTCATCAAATTCTTGACTGAGACCTAATTGCTTCCTTAAATTCAAGTGACAGAATGTCCCTTGCTTACCTCGCAGACATGGTTCCATCTGTTCAGTTGCTTATATCCAATCAAAGTGCCAACAACAAGGTTCCCTAGAAATAGTCTGGCCTTTTGTCCTTTTCACTATTCAGAACTGAAACATCCGTGTCATCAATTTCTTCATCAATCTTCTCCTGTCCTTCTGATCAGCTTCATCAGCCGCATCCTTGAAAACTTCCATTTTCTTCCTTCCGTGCAAGAACTTTAGTAGTGCCAAGTGCCAACATACCCATAGAGACTACCATCGTTCTCCCACTTATCTTAACATTGGCCATTCCACTGTCTGCTTTACTGCAAAATATACATACAATACAATAGTTAGCGTATTATAGACTAGAACGCAACATATCCATCAAAATTAAGTAAATAAAAATCTCTCAAAATGACAGTCAATCGAGTATTAGTTCCAGTTTTGGGCAATTATCAATTACAGCGGAATAAGACACAATCCTTCACTGCAACAAAGAAACATAAATTATAGCAGATGCCATTAGATAGAGAACAATTTAGTCACAGCTTACAATTAATAAAGATAGGCATTCTTATGAAGCCAAAAGGTGTTTATGGGCAACCCGATAGTAAACGAACACAAAAATCATTGTGGAACTCTCTTAGTCATACAGATAAAAAAAGTTCAAAAATTTTAACAAAACAGGTGAAGGGGAAAGAAAGTTTAGGTGTAAGGAAAAAAACAAGAGGAAGAATTGAAGGAACAGACTAGAATTTCATATTTTGTTGTTGAAAGGTGGCAAAGGAAGTTGCGCCCAGTGAGATTTGGAGACAACGCTGCACATACTGAACCAGAGGATAGGGAAGTGTTGAATATGGAGCGTTCTTCTTCCCGCATGTGCTGGACTTTTAGAAGATATGAAATTGAGCTGGCTGAGCGGCTGAACTATCTAATTCCAATGTCACAGCAGATACTGAACTTTCTTTAATCCGAGCGAGATTTTTCTGAAGTGGGGTCCAAGTAAGAAGCTTTATCCTAAAGCTCCGAAACCGGGCGCCTGATCTCACGGGGCCATTACCCTTTCCCCCAAAAGAGCGTTTATGAGGGTGTGCAGCGCGCCCGCTTATATAGCCCAGCATCCCCTCGCATCCATCCGATGTAGGACTCCACAGTCATCCCGTGACAGGCTCACTCGGCCAACCGGTGACTGTCCTCAACGCGGGGCCCACACATCATGAGCCTTTCTGGTTCTCTCAATCTCTTGTGGGCTACACAGACTTCGAGGAAATATGATTGTCACATCATCTCAAGTCTCAACTCTATGAAATAAATATTCGATACAGTAACCCCGTTTATTTTAATCCTAGTTAGATCTTAGCAGCTGAAGCTGAAGTATAGGATAGTTTAGCGTGAATTTTTCCGTAATATAATGAAAGGAATTAGTTGATTATCGAAAGAAGTGATCACATTTAGTAATTTTAAATGTGATGGCCTTCAATAAAAAAATACACATGTTTAACAACAATAATAATATTGAATGGATTATACTGGCATGAAACCATTTATATTTTATTATTAGAATCACAATTTGATTATAAATAAGAGAAATAATATTTGACAAATATTAAGAACTTGGAATAAGCCATTTCTACTTATAATTGACAATTCCCTTTATTGGAATCTAATGTGATCTCCATGTTTTATTTAAGATGTGACACCTCTTGGTTATGTAAGTATTTGGGAAAATGACACACAGGTCCAAGCAAAAAATTTAATGAAGAAATAGTCCCAAACATTCTCACATTTATTCTCAGGTCTTATGGAACCTTTTTGTAATACATTGTAGTTGTGAAATGTCTGAGATGCCCTTTGAGAGTTTTGCAAACTCTGCTTTTTCATTGTGGCCTCCAAATCCATTCACCATTCGTTTCCGCTTGTCAAGAGAGAAGGATAGAGAGGACTCCGCCGTGAGAATCGTCAAAATGGTCGTGTCAAGCTGTCCTAGGGTTTTCTCATCCTTCGAGTGTCACTCAGATCCCGATTTCTCTGCTGCTCCTAGGTTCGAGAAGCTCGGCCAAGGAAGACTCACGGCCCGCCTCAACGCTGCCGCCACTGGAATGGCTGCATGCCATGGCCTCTCTTCCTTGATCCTGCAGTTCCATCCCAACTTCCAGCGCCAGCTTAGCACCAAGGCTCAGAGGAATTGCAGTAACATTGGCGTGGCGCAAATCGTCGTTGTTTCGTGGTCCAACAACTCTGCTGCTCATGGGTTATCAGCGCCCTTTTTTTAATGAGTTGTTGTAATTGTATAAACCCACTGGAAATCTTAATTGCTTTACTAAAATATAACCTAGTTCATATATAGGAAACCCATATGTGTTTGATTGTCTTATGCAATCTTTTCATATTCTCTTGTCATGAAAGAAACCTATACTATCCCGTACTCACCACTAGTACATATTTATGATCACCAAGAAATCATTTTTGAAGGAGCTGTGGCTATTGCAATCAATAATTTTTTTAAGTTTCTCATCTGCCTTTCTCTTTCATATTAGTGGTATTGCTTCTATTATATTTGCAGGTCTTGTTTTGATGATTTACGATTCATTAAACGGCCTTTTTCTTTTAATTCTCTCATAAGAAACGACTAGCTTGCTTCTGTGTTCTTTTGTCGATTTGAGATGGGGCCGATCGGGGTGGCAAATTGAAATATGATTTGTTTCGAGTGATAAAGTTAATGTATGGTTAATGACTTCTTTTGCTTGTACCTTCTTAGATGGCAATGCAAGAAGCAAACCCTGCCCCTAGTGGTGAAGTGGTTGGCAATGCCTTTGTGGAGCAACATTATCATGTTCTGCATCAATCCCCAAACTTGGTGCACAGATTTTATCAGGATTCAAGTTGCTTAAGTCGGCCATATGGCAATGGAATGATGATGACTGTGACAACTATGGAAGTAAGTTCAATAGGCCATGCATGTATATTTCGCATGTAAATTTTTTTTTTCAATCATCAAAGATTCAAATAACCTAAATGCTCTAAGGTCATTATTGAGGCTTTGGAATCAGATTTCATATGTCCATAATTTTTTTACATATGTAGCATCATGCACTTCATCTCGACATCTGCAGTGGAGTAGTGGGAGTTTTTTTATTCTGAATTGGCTGACATATAGGGCTGTGTATTTGCTATCAGGTGCTAAATTTATGTTTCAGTAATTGATGATATATAGCTATATATTGAGAGGATTGTTCCCAAAAAATTGTAGTAGCATATTGAGAGTGCTAACATTTAAAATAACCAAGCAAACTTTGGAAGGACAAAACTGTTGAAGGGATATAGCTTTTGGCATCGAGCTTGTAAGTGGGATATGAACAATGATACCTTATGCCTTTTCTTCTGTCATAAAAACAACTAGAATATTACTGCTTTTTATCTTCGTATTATATTTTCCTAGCGTCATAATAAGTTGGGAAAGTTTTTAATCATCAAGTTCTTTACATTGATAATAGGGGTGGAAAATTTGAAACATTATTCATCCGGTCCTTCCATAACCTTATCTGGCCCTATTGAAACCATTATGAATTTGAAAATTTATAACACATGCTATTAGCTGCAATCTATCCACCAACCTTATGCTTGGTTTTTCATCAACTGTTTCATGTTTGATAATTAAAGTATGAAATTGATAATTGACTGTTTCATGTTTCTAGAGGATGTATATGCTCCTGAACAACATGCAGCAGACCCTGCAACATCATTAATAACCCCACCAGGCATCATTAACAACCCCACATAACTTCATTTACTACCCGAGCAGCTAACAGTAACAACCCCACCAGGCTTCATTTACAACTCAAGCAGCTGGCAGTAACAACCCCACCAGCTATCATTTATAACCCGAGTAGCTAACAGTAACAACCCCACCAAGCTTCGTTTACAACCCAAGCAGCTAACAGTCCACCAGCTGTCATTTACAACCCAGCAGCTGTCATTAACAACCTAAGCATTACTACTATGACGTAGCTGGTTTTGTGTACACATTGAGTTGTTCCTATCCGTTTTTTATTGTTAAAAGTTGAACCATAATATCATTTTTGAATTCATTACTACTCAGATGTAAAGTGTAATACTGGTTTTATTGTTCATAATATCATTTGTTTTTATTGTTCATAATATCATTTGGTTTTATTGCACAAAAGCTTAATTAACAACCTCACCAGCTGTCATTTACAACCAGGCTTCATTTACAACCCAAGCAGATATCATTTACAACACAAGCAACTGTCATTTACAACCCAAGCAGCTGTCATTTACAACCATACTAGGCTTCATTTACAACCCCAACAGGCATCATTTACAATCCCACCAGCTGTCATTTACAACCCATGCAACTATCATTTACAACCCCACTAGGCTTCATTTACAACCCAAGCAGTGGACATTTACAACCCCACCAGCTATCATTTACAACCCTACCAGCGGTCATTTACAACCCCAGCACTTGGTAACAAAACAATTAATACTATGTTTATGAGATGGTGATGATTATCCATGTGCATGTCATCCAAATTGTCCGTTGGATCATTTTCTTTCTATAAATTGTCCACAAAATAGGATCTAATTAGAATGGTTGTAATCTTATTTGACAGAAGTAATAAGTTTATGATCATTCAATCAAATTACTACCAACAGATTCAATGACTTAATGAAGATAAATGCATTCTCTTTTTGCCACCTAAGTTAACACCCTTTGTGGTAAATGGTTACAATTATAGATAAAATGGTAATTTGAGTGGCACGACCATCAAAGCTACCTTTATCCCACTAAATGTTATTCTCAAAAGCCTCATTGAGAGCTTCTAGTTCAAGAAATGAATGTCCAAGCTGCTCTATTAGCAATGATGCATCATTGTCCTTGCCTTGCTCCATGTCAACACTAATTAAATGTGGCTAGCAAAACTTAAGAAAAGTTCAAGTTAATGGCTAAATCTATAAAAAAAAAATGGTAATGATGCCATAAGAATAACAATAATTTCTGATGAATTCATGGAAAGAAAAACCTAGCAAGTAAAATAGAAAGAATTATCAAGTACTCCTCCTTATCATTGATTTTTTTAATGAGTTACATCATTCTCCATTGTAGCCTTGCGTTTAATACAATATCTTTATTTACTTCAAGTAACTATCAATTGGAGGGTAACTTCCTTAACAATCTTCATATTCTTGGAGCCAATTGAACTTTAGTTTTTCGAATCTGATTACCAATTTTAGTCCATCAGATGTAACCATCCTACTCATACAAGTCAGTATATAAAATAAGCTATATAGTATATTCATAATAAAAAGAAAAGCAATCGATGCTCAAGAGAGAATTAAACCAAATAAATTATAAAAATCTCATTAAAAACAAAAATATAATTTCATAATTATTACATTTAACATAAACCACGACAGTATATCTACTTCATCTAAAGTTTTCTTCCAGCCCAAATAGTACGCACCCAATTACAAACGTTTGTTTGTCTGTGTGTTGCCAATTTGACTGTGATTTGTTTGCTGAGGATTGGAATGCTAAGAGATAGCTAAATTGTAAGAGAAGTTGGAAATGTATAAGATAACTTATAATAAGATTGATCATGTATAAGCGATTAAGATTTCCAGTGGGTTTATACCATTAAACAACTCATATTAAAAAAAAATGACGCTGATAACCCATGAGCAGCAGAGTTGTTAGACCACGGAGCAGTGAGGGTTTGTACCACGCCAATGTTACTACAATTCCTCCAAGCCTTGATGCTAAACTAGTGCTGGAAGTTGGGAGGGAACCGCAAGATCAAGGAAGAGAGGCCATGGAACGCAGCCATTCCAGCTGCGGTAGCGTTGAGGCAGGCTGTGAATCTTCTTTGGCCGAGCTTCTCAAACCTAGGAGCAGCATAGAAATCAAGATCTGAGTGGCACTCGAAGAACGAGAAAACCCTATGACAGATTGACACGACCATTTTCACGATTCTCACTGCGGAGTACTCTCTATCCTTCTCTCTTGACCAGCGAAAACGAATGGCGAATGGATTTGGAGGCCACAATGAAAAAGGAGAGTTTGCAAAACTCTCAAAGGGCATCTCAGACATTTCACAACTACAATGTATTAAAAAAAAGGTCCAATGGAACCTGAGAATAAATGTGAGAATGTTTGGGACCATTTCTTCATTAAATGTCTTGCTTGGGACCTGTATGTCATTTTCCCATAGTATTTCTCCTTATTAGGATTAAAATGATCTGAGTTGTTTTTTTAAATAAAATTAAGATGATATGATACTTTTGAAATATGTAATTAGGACATGGCAAAAATGGGAGTTAATTATTTTGTTTATACTTCTCTCTTAATTTCATTTGTAATGCTTACTTGAGACATTTAATTCTTTGTTGCTTATTTTATGAGATTCATCCCAAAAAAAGGTTATGTTAGCAGTTTGTCGTCTAATATTGAGCTCTTGGTGACAAAATTCAATTTATCTCTTTTCTTTATTTAATTAATAGCTCAGAAATTTTTTATTATGACATTTTTTTAGAAGCATCAGCAAATGTTGGCCCTAATAAAATGAACAAGTTATGCTATAAATAAATTATGCTCAAATATTTCACCAAAAAAAAAACGTTATGCTCAAGTACAACGACTTGGGACGCATGCGAGAAAACTCAATCTTAGTCAATTTAAGACGAGGGACTAGGATGGGAGGGGATGGAAAATTTTGTGTGTGTTGGATTTAATAATATTAGAAAAGTGAAATTAAAATATTTTAATTACTTTTTTGACCTTTTTATCTTACATCCTTTTATTAAAATTTTGTAACCAGACTTTTTCGTTTTTTTTAAATTACGGTCCATAAAGATTTTCCCTCCCCTCCCTTCCAAATCCCTTGCACTTTACAACCCATATCAATTTGTTTAGTCAATCTCATATGAAAAAGTTATTTGAGGAAAACAAATGGCTACAAGAGAATAATGCACAATTTATTATTGACCGGGAAGCCATCACTTAAGTAGACTCCACGATCCAACATATATGACACACCTACACACGCGCAGAGTGATGATAGTTCCTCATGTATCTTTAACAAAGTTTAAAGGAAATAATCTAAATGACCCTGTAACCCATAAAGACAGCACTTTACGATATCTAATTTAGCGAGAAAGTGGTGGACTTCATTCGAATGAATCATGGGTTCATTCAAATGAAGGCCACTTTTTAAACCTCACAAAAAAGGGTGTGGTTTAGAAAGGATGCTTTCTAAACCGTTCATATGAAAAACGGTTTAGAAAGTCCAGATTCATTCGAATGAGTTTTAAGTTCATAAAAAAAATGTTTAGAAAGTCTAACTTCAAAACACTGTAACTTATTCATTTGATCTCCAAATTTGACAAATGACCTATCGTTGGAAATTCTTTTGAGTCTGCTTTCACATGAGACAAGTTTGAAATCAATTGGATATATAGTTTAAGAGATATCATCAAAAAACTGAACATATATCAGGAATAAACATATTCCTGATATATGTTCAGTTGTTTTTCTTATATCTCTCAAATCACAAATCCTATGGTTGTAAAACCTATTTCATTTAAAAGTAGACTCAAATGACTTTCTATCGATAGGTCATTCGTTAAATTTAGAATTCAAATAAAGAAGTTATAGCGTTTTAAAGTTTAAACTTAAAACGGTTTATAACGCATACTTTCTAAACCGTAGTTAGAAAAAACAGTTTAGAAAGCAACCTTTCTAAACCGTTCATACGAAAAACAGTTTAGAAAATCCAGTTTCATTAGAATGAGTTTTAAGTTCACGAAAAATAAGCTGCTTAGAAAGTCTAACTTCAAAACTTTGTAACTTCTTCATTTGATCTCCAAATTTGACAAATGACCTATGGTTGGAAAGCCCTTTGAGTCTACATCAATTGAAATAAGTTTGAAATCAATTGGATATGTGGTTTAAAAGATATCATCAAAAAACCGAACAAATATTAGGAATAAACTTATTCTTGATATGTTCCCTTTTTTTATTATATCTCTCAAATCACGAATCCTATGGTTTTTTTATTATATCCTATGATGTTACATGGAATTAGATAATTTTAATTTATAATCATTTCTTCTGCTGTGTGTACGTTCTAATCCCAACAAAAACATCATTATACTTTGAGGTATATGTATGCCATCTGATTAGAACAATGCTCACAAATTATGAATCGAATAATTTTGCTTCCTCATAATCTTTATATAAATGCTCTAAATTTATATCTGGTGATGAAAAAAATTATATATATATTTAAAATTACTTTATATCCTTAATATATATCTCAGTTAATTTTTTGAGGGAGATTAAGAAAGTCAATTAACTGATGTATTTAATTATTATTTTTCTTTAAATTAATTTATCTAACTTATAAACTAATATATAATCTACGGATACACGATAAGTATTTCAGAATAATTTTGTCATTTTTTTTGTGAAAATATCTGTTCATTCGTTTGTTATACAGGAAGGACCTCCACATGGTCATTGTGTTTCTGATAACTACATTAAGTGGCTATGTTCAAGTTGAATACCAATCCAGAACGAAATATCCATTTGATGACCATGCCACCATCATGGCTCCCATTTTTGTGGACATGTGCCTCTATGCTCTGATTTTGATTGCAGAATTTAAACTTCAAAGTGAAGAGACTTGCCTTCCCATCATAAAAACCTTTGGTCCACTCCTAGGATTTCTTGTCCTTGTGTTGCATCTTATAATCTTAGTTCCATTACTGGGCATAATCGCATCCATCGTATGGGATTTCTTCTGATTGAAAGTTGCAACTACATCGTACTAAATAATAACCGCTGCAAAAATGAAGAGTCTCTCAATTAGCAGTGGTTCAGACAAACCGCTACTAAATAACGCCATTTCCCAGTAGGCACGCTAATTTTGCAACGGTTATGGTAGCAGTTTTGACAAGAACCGCTACTAATTTGCAGCGATTTGTCTAACACATCTACTAAATCAACACCTATATAAACCCCCTCCCCCTCACTTCCTCACTTTCGTTTTTTTGAAAATGTCATATTCGAGAGCAAATTTCTGATTTTTATAAATTTTTTAGATATTCAACTTTTTTAAAGGTTAGTTTTAAATTTTTTATTTATATTATTTTTTAGATATTTAGATTTATTTTTAGTATTTTATTTATTTTATTTTAATTAATTTTTTAAATTAATTTTTTTCAGATGGTTGATCAGGATCGCAATCGAGGCCTGGGAAGGAAGCTTTGTTCCCAAAGGGTGGAGATGGTCAAGAGGAGGGGGACGTGATGTTGAGCGTTGAGGACTTCGAGGTCGACGATATCAACATCTCAGTCCAAGAGGCTGAGATGTTTGAGGATCAAGACATCGAGAGGGAGAATGGATTCCTGCGCCCTTCTGCTAGTCGATCCACTGGGTTTGAGGTCGACATTCAGGGTAAGTAAAAAATTAATACATTATTTAATTAAAAATGATTTATTTTATTTGTTTATTAATACATAATTATTTTGTGAAATTATTGTATGAATTCAATTTTTAGATCCGACAGGGTCACGGTGATGAAGAAGCTCATACTGAGGGATGTACAACAACTCCCTAGTGGCAGAGAGTGATCGTGCAGTGGGACAACATCACCCGGCAGCCGCGGGGGAAGGGCGGTCAGCTCTTCAACTGCTACCTAACTGAGCAGGGCGGGAACTTCCTACAATTCGATATCAGTGCTGAGACCTGGAAGAGGATCCAGCAGAGCTTGAAGAACGCTGTATGGGAGAAAGTAAAGGTATAATTTAAATTATTTAATGTGTTTTAATTATTTTTTATTAATAAATAGTTTACTAATTTCTATTTTAAAATCTGTTGCAGGGCAAATTTGTTGTTCGAGGTACACACAAGGAATTCGCCATCTCGAAGATGGGGGAAGGGTGGAAGAACAAGCGGGGTCATCTGTACTACCAGAAGGAGGGGGACGGGACGAGGACGATCCAGGAGCTGGAGGCAGACATCCCAGACACGGTTGATGCGGCGGACTGGGCCAAATTTGTCCGGTTCAGGAGGTCACCGGAGCAGCAGGCCGTGTTGAGGAGGGATGTGCGAAGCCGGTCCCGGCAGACGATCCACCATACGGCAGGATTGAAGCTGTTCTCCATCACGTACTTGGAGTTGGATGAGGCGGCACAGAGGGAGGGACGGAGGGCAACTTACGGGGACATGTTTGTAGCCACCTATAGAAACACAAATGAATCTCCTTTAACGCAGGAGACCGAGAAGATCATTGTAAGTATATTTAAATTTATAATTAATTTTTAAATCTGTAGTTTTTATACTTATTTAGTAATTTTATAATTAATTTTTAAATTTTATAAATAATTTTTGAAATTAGTAATTATATAATTAATTTGTAATTTAATAATTAATTTTTAAATTAATGAATTTGTATTTATTTTGTAATTTTGATAAAAAATTTAGAAAATTTTTTAAATTAATAAATTTGAAATTATTTTGTAATTTTTTAGAAATTATTTTAATTAATTTTGAAATTAGTAATTTTATAATTATTTAGTTGTTTGATAATTAATTTTTTGAGTACAGGGTCATATTTAGCGTACAGACGCTGAGCTGAGGGAGTCTCAGTGGTCAGTTGTAGACCCCACTACCTCACTGAGGGCGGCCATAGAGGGGCGTGACAGGCACCAGTCGACTCCCAGGGTTCGGGTTTAGGGCAACCCGAACCATTATCTGTGGGGATAGAGGATATGAGGCTGGGACTTCCTCCTCAACTGTTGCGTCCCAGGCGATTACATCTTAACCTCTGCGGCACAATTTCAGCAACAGCAGGAGTAGATGCGCATCGAGACGACTTGCACGCTGAGATGCAGGCGCAATTTCAGCAGCAGCAGGAGTAGATGCAGTAGCAGTTCAAGTCGCGAGTACAGGAGGCAGAGACCAAAGTGCAATTTGAGATGCAGTCGCAGATGGAGATGTGGAGTGATAAGCCTTGTCGTGGGGGCAATCAAATACAAACTAAGCTAAATGCAATATAGTAGCACTAACCTAAGTCGATCTCTACGTGGAGCCTATATTTAATTCCTGAGTAATTTAATACAAATAACAAATTAACTAAGAATTATCAAATTGATTTTTTTAATTAATTAAACTAAATGAATGCACTTAAATTCGATAAATGGATGTCCTAGGTGATTAAATCAACTAACCTTCCTTGTTCCATTTAATATTAAATTCTTCTTTTAACTAAGCATAAGGACTAGTAAGAACCCTTACTAATCAATATTTCTAACTTTTTAATTTAATCTAAACCTAGACTCAATTAATTAATTAGAAATATCGTAATCTTATCTCGTGTTAGGTTTATAAAAGATTCTCTTTACCTCCAATTAATTCCTAGAAACCTAGCAAACCAATTGATCTCAAGATAATAAAAGAAAGGAATTGAACAACAAAAGTAGTGTTATAGTTCAATCACAATCCAAAGCACCAATCTAATACAAGTATCACAATCCAGATTGTATCAACCGATCATAATCATCTTCCATATATATAAATCATAAACTCTAGTCACCTAGAATTACAATCTATATATATAAAGATTGGAAAGTGCAATTAAAATCAAAAAACTTCCCTAATTGCTCAAGAACACTGGTTAGCTTCTTTATCACCATTGGACAATAAATTTAATTGCTCATCTTTGACAAATTAACTCCCCTAAAATATGAGGATTTGCGGACCATCGCAGCAGCATGAATGAATGGACCAACAGTCGCACGCTCGAGGTATATTTGTTGAAGGCTAAAGTGTACTTTTAGTCAGTGGCGGACTCAGGACCCTGACTCAGGGGGTGCAAACTATTTTTTGAGAAAATAAATGGGACTTATTCTTAATATCTTTTGAGAAGAATTTGAGCAAAAATTTAGTGGGTTCAAAATTAGCAAATGAGTGGGTGCAAAATAATTCATATAGTACTAATATATACCTAATTTTTTAGAAGTCAGGGGGTGCAGTTGAACCCACTCAATATAATACAGGTCCGCCCTTGCTTTTAGTCCTTTATGTTTATGTCAGGTTTCATTTTAGTCCTTTAAGTTTAAAAGGTGCACTTTTAGTCCCTCAAACTTAACGCCGTTAGTTTCTCCTAACGGAAATTGCTGACTCATCAAGCTTAATGTTGTTATTTTAGATACTTTTTTATTTTACACAATTTAAAATATCAAATTTATTATATTATTAAATTATAATCAAAATGTGAGTATGTTTTGTTAACGTTTTATTGCACAGTTATTAATTAAATTTGATGAGTCAACATTTTTCATTAAGAGAAACTAACGGCGTTAAGTTTGAGGGACTAAAAGTGCACTTTTTAAAATTAAAGGACTAAAATGAAACCTGACACAAATATAAAGGACTAAAAGTATACTTTAGCCTTTGTTAAATGGATGAATTATGCCCCCTTTTGTGTGCGTGAATGAACGGATTAATAGATGATACGTGTGGCACTTTTAATGAATGGATGAATTCCTTTTTTTGCGCGGCTGGAATTGTTCTCCTCAGATAATGGCATAGTAGCTCTAACAAATCATAATAATAATAATATAAAATATCCTAACAAAATAATAATAATAATGGTAATGATAATAAAATAATAATATAAAATAATGTAACAAAATTCCTAAAAACTGTTAAATTATCATCATCATCATCTGAGATTTAGTAAATCCCTAAGATAATGCATCATTTCGTGGATTTGCTATTTTAAATTCAGAGTCTTAGATTTTCAAATTTAAACTCAGAATCATAGATTTACTAATTTGAATTCAGAATCTTTTAAGATTATATTGTTAAATATATTTAATTTGAATTTATCTTTTGATCTTAATTTCTTCCAATAATACCCTTAATTGGCTTCAATTTCATATAATAATCATTAATCATAATTAATGCAATTAAACGCAATAAAAGCCAAATAATAGCAATAAAATCCCCTATAATAATCATTCATTTATTTATTTAAAATTTTGTCTTCTTATCTATCGTACCGAACTTTATTTAATTGAGATTTTAAATTCCATTAATAGTATAATTTATAATTAATTTTAAATAAAATAAATATTTAATTGACAAATAATTTTACAAATCAAAGTTAAATAAATCGTATTGAACTTTATTTAATTGATATTTTAAATTTCATTAATAGTATAATTTATAATTAGTTTTAAATAAAATAAATATTTAGTATTTTTTTAAAATTTCTGTTTTAGCAGCGATTTCAAAACCGCTGCAAATTTGAAATTCAAAAAAAAAAATCCCTCTATTTTAACAGCAGTTATAAACCGATGCAAATTTGAAATTCAAAAAAATCTTCCCTCTGCTTTAGCAGCGGTTATAAATCGCTGCAAATTTGAAATTCAAAAAAATTTCGCCCCCTCTTTTATAGCGGTTATAAACCGCTACAATGTCCAACGATCAACCGTTTAGCAATGGTTATAAACTGCTGCAGATTTCAACGGTAATGCATTTTGTAACATTTTTTGCAGCGGTTTAAAACCATTGCAAATTTGTGACCTTTGACAAACACCAGGTTAATCCTTCCAAACTTAGAATTCATGCCAAAATCTCAATTCTTTCTCTAATTTATATCTCTCATCACACTTTCTTATTCTTAATGATATTGCGCTCAAGTTTTGGATGGATAAGTCATGGATAAGGTTTCCTCGCACGTCTACTCGATATTTGGCCGGATTAAACAATTTCTTGGATTTTGCTGATAGACATGGCAAGATTAATGGTAAGATTTCATGTCCCTACTCTAAATGTAATTTCAAAAAATGGCATGTTAAAGATGTTAGGGAACACTTGATAGTTAAGCCGTTCCCTCAAAGTTACTCTTGCATTTTCACAAATAGGAGTGGAAGAGGACCGTGTTGACCCCGTCAATGTTGCACTTTGTGATGCTTTTGGGGTTTATGACATTTAGTCACAGATGAAGTGCAAGGTTCGGAACCTCAATACATGAGGAACGTGGAAGCTCGTACTTTCTTTAAGCTCATGTCAGAAGCCGATAAAGTTCTATATCCTGGGTGTGGAAAATACTCCAAATTATCCTTTTTAATTAAATTGTACCACATTAAGTGTTTATGTGGTATATCTGATAGGGGAATGTCGATGATATTAGAATTGTTACTCGACGCATTCCCTGAAGCATCGATCCCAGCATCTTTTTATGATGCAAAGAAGGTTATCACTAAATTGGGTTTGAAGTACGAAAAAATCCATTCATGTCCAAATGATTGCATGCTTTATTGGGGAGAAGATGCGAATAGAGAAATTTGCAAGCGGTGTAACACCTCGAGATACAAGCCAGAGGGAGGGGGAAGAATAAGAAGAAGAAACCTGCAATGATTCTCAGGTATTTACCTTTGAAACCGCGACTTCAGAGATTGTATTTCTCGACTAAAACTGTTGAGCACATAAGGTGGCATGCTGTTGAAGCGAATCTCGATGGTAAGTTAAGACATCCGCGGGATTCTGAGGCTTAGAAAGGGTTTGACCAAGAATTTCCAGATTTTGCGGTGGATCCTAGAAACATACGCCTTTCTTTGGTGACAGATGGATTCAATCCTTTCGGGAACCTAAGCACAAATTACAGTATTTGGCATGTGGTATTAATTCTATACAATTTGCCTCCTTGGATGTGTATGAAGCAGAACTCATTCATCTTGTCTATGATCATCCTAGAAAGAAAGCACCGGGCAACGATATCGATGTGTACCTGCAACCCTTGATAAAGGAGTTGGTTGAATTGTGGAATGATGGGGTTGAGATATAAGATGCATATGATAAGGAGCTGTTCAAATTGTGTGCGGCTTTGATGTGTACGATAAGTGACTTTCCGGGTCTTGGAACTTTATCTGGATGGAATGTGCATACTGGCCTCACTTGTCTCATGTGTAACTTTGACGCGGAGCCTTTGCGCCTTCCATGCAGTTGGAAGTGGTGTTTTATCGGATATCACCGATTTCTTGATGGCAAGTACAAATTTAGGTTGCAAAGAAATCGTTTTGATAGAAAACAGGAAAGAAGAGGACCACCTGTCATGTTAAGTGGTTCCGATATTTTGAGTCAGCTTGATAATGTTAATTTTAAGTTTGGAAAAAAGGATAATTCAGAACGAGGCAGAAGGAGACCACGTAGTACTTTAGAGGTTGACGCAGTTCAACAATGGCAGAAGAGGGGTATATTTTTTACTCTTCCTTATTGGAAGAGTAATATGTTACGTTACAGTCTTGGAAGACTGTGTGTGATAATGTTCTGTAAACCTTGTTGAACGAATTTGGGAAGTCTAAAGATCATCTACGAGCCAGGAAGGATTTGCAATCCATGGGAATTCGTCAAGATTCTTGGCAAGACGACAATGACAAGTTTCAACCGACCAAATTTACCTTAACGAAGTCAAATAAGGATATATTCCTCTCAACGTTGAATAACATTTGGGTTTCTGATGGATATTCAAGCAACATTTCAAGGTGTATCGATTTGCAGTCTCGGAAGGTATCTGGATTAAAGAGTCATGACTCCCATGTCATTATGCAACAATTACTACAATTGGCACTTAAAAACACATTGCCTCTAGAAGTGTCAACGGTGTTGCTTGAGCTTTGTTCATTCTTCAGAAAGCTGTGTGCAAAGGTTCTTATCACTGAGGAGTTAGATCAACTGTAGTAGTAGGTAATTCTCACATTGTGTGTATTTGGAAATGATCTTCCCTCCTTCCTTTTTCACTGTCATGGTGCATCTCACCATACACCTTGTCCAAGAGGCAAAACTCGGATGCCCAGTTCAATATCATTGGATGTATCCCATTAAAAGGTAGTCACACACATTATTTACACACATTATTTACATATATCAATTGATCACCAATTAATTTACTAATTTATCTTAATGTTTGAACTTATTACAGGTTTTTAGGGAAATTGAAGTCATATGTCAGGAATAAGGCATGACCAGAGGGTACATTAGCGGAATGCTATATAAGGGATAAGGTCCTGAACTTTTATTCACGATACTTTGATAACATCGAGACATTTCAACCGTCATCCTCGTGTTGATGATTGCCCTGATGTTGGTCCCACAACATCGGCATCCAGTTTGTTCCCTCCAGTTGGAAGATTAGTTGAAGGACATCAATACTTCAACCTCACTCCTAATGAGATGCTACAGGCACACCGACATGTACTCATCAACTGCAGTCAAGTAGATCCTTTCATTCAGTGAGTATCAGGACCAACCTATTATCTTATTAGGTTAACGTATGTTTACTAACATATTATCTTATTAATTTAATATATGTTTAATTATGTTAGAGAGTTCAGAAGTTATGTCAAACGTCAACTGCGTATCAGGGCACAGACGTCCGTTGAGATGATAGAAGGGTGCATAGAGAATTCCCAAGTTGGTTTGCACGTCAAGTGGGTAATGACAACAACCTCCACCCAGTTGATTTGACAAATATTGCCATTGGCCCGTTCCAATATGCGAGAAGGTTTTCCTCATACAACGTCAACGGCTTCAAGTTCTGTACAGTTTCACGTGATCAAGGTTCTCTCACCCAAAATTCTGGTGTTTTGGGACATTCTGTACAAGAAGTTATGCGAGCTTCAGTGATGGTGACATGCATTTCGGAGGTGTCCCCTATTATGGAAAACTAGTTGACATTATGGTCAATTCACTGTCACGATATTTAAGTGCTCCTGGGCAAATACGACAACTGCTCGTGGAATAACCACAGATGAGTTGGGCATCACATCTATGAATTTCTCAAGGCTCATTCACACAGGTGACTCTCCAGATGATGAGCCGTATATTCTAGCATCAGAGGCACAACAAGTTTATTATGTCGAAGATCAGAAACATAAAGATTAGAGTATAGTTGTTCATCTTAAGCCCAGAGATATTTATGACATGGGTGATAGTGAGAACAGTTGACACATGAGGCGGAGCCATTCCAGCATACTAATTTTCAAAACTTCATACCCGAAGGAGATGAAGATTTACCCCTTGTTAGAGCTAATAAAGATGAATAAATAAATCAGGTGCGTATTTTTTTAATGTAAAACGAATTTGCAGCGGTTTTACACTGATGCAAATTTGCTTAAACCGCTGCAAAAATCATGACCTAAAATGTTGTAGATACAACAGCTGCAAAATTCCGTGGCGTAAACTGCTGTTAAATCAAAACCGTTGCAAAATAACATGATCTAAACTGCTGCTAATATACACAGAAGAGCATATAAATACCCTTCCCCTCCTCAGACTTTAAAGTCGCTGGCTTTGTAGCATTGGCGTGCCGTCTTCTTGTTTTATCTGGGTTTAGTATATTTCTTGGTTAATTTTTCTTTAATGTAATTCTGTTTAAATTTTATTAATTTTTTTAAATTTTTGTTTTTCTCCTGGATTAGTTTTTTGCTTTGTTAATTTTTCTTTAGTTTATTTCTGACTTTATTGTATTGTTGTTTTCATATTTTGGTTTTTGTATTTTATTCTTTTTTTCTTAATGTTTAATTTTGCTATTCTCTTTTATTAGTGTTTAAAATTTTTACTTTTGGTATAATTTTTTTTATATAAGTTGTTTTATTCAATATTATATTTACAAAATGTATTTTTATTTTTGTTTATCTTTATTTTAGTTGTAGTTTATTTTTATATTAAGTACAAATCTTTCATTTATAATTTTTTATTTTTTTAAAATTTCAAACTATTTAGTAGCAGTTCTATAACCGCTACAACTTTTCACATTTTTTTAAAAAACGTCTTTTTTCCATTAAATGATCATTAGTAGAGCGGTTCACAACTGTTATAAATAAAAAGGCGTGAATATCTATTTCAAATTAGTAGCGGTTAACTAAACCGCTGCAAAAATTTTGGAGGGAATTTTTTCGCTTGTGAAAATAGGGCAGGAATTAAATTACTACTTTAATTAGTAGCTATTATGAAACCGCTGCAAATGTCAAGAGGGAAACTTTTCATAATTTTTTTAGACGAGAATTACTATTTTAATTAGTAGCGGTTTTGAAACTGCTACAAAAGTTATGTTCCACTGTCGCGTTTGGCTAGATTAGTAGTGGTTATGGTTCGCTACAAAATGTTCGTACCATGTTCGGTTATGTTGTGAATTTGTAGTGGTTATGGTGTAACAGCTGCAAATTTAGTATCGATTTATTCTATGTGCGTCGCGATTCTTTTGAACCGCTGTTAAATCGTTTGCCATGGTAGGTTTTGCAACGGTTTTTCTAACCGCTACAACATGTCATTATAGCGGTTATAACCGCTATAAATACATAAAATAAATGCTACTAATGCAGCCTTTTTTTGTGGTGTATCTATCAGGTTTTGTCAGCTATAAGACGATGGCTTGTCTCATGCCAAAGTCACTAGGGCAGAGAGAGAAAACCCATACCCACAAACTCGTCCACAATCCGTAAGATTTGAACCAGTTTAAACCTGTCCAAATTGAACTCATGACAGACGGATCCAAAATGGACAGGTACCCCATTCATGGGGAGGGGGAGGGGTTCACCCACGGGATGTCCATCCCGCTCGTTTTAAATAGAAAAAATTGCAAGTGCTTCAGCTGTTCAGGCCTTCCCCTCCCTTGTCTCT
Organism: Vachellia pachyceras; assembly: GCA_025593235.1. NCBI lineage: Eukaryota > Viridiplantae > Streptophyta > Magnoliopsida > Fabales > Fabaceae > Vachellia > Vachellia pachyceras. The sequence goes on along the minus strand of JANTPZ010000767.1, from coordinate 4,549 downwards.
TTCACTCTTTTTAAAGATTCACCTCTCTCATTCACATGCTACCTCTTTCACTCTTTTTAATACACCATCAATTCAACTCTTTCACTTTTAATACACTTATACACCCTCCAGCTTCACCTCTCTCATCCACAAGCTACATGCCATCTCTCTCACTTCAATTCCTACGCCTCATATACCCATGCCTAACGCCTCCACTTCCAAGCCCTCTTCATCTCTCCTCTCTAGACGCACTCCCCTAACCCCTCCTCATCTCTCCAGCTCTCCACTCCAAGTGCACCCCCTACGTCCCCCATCTCCTTCCTCAAGTCACGATCAGACCTCTCCGCTCCAAGCGTCATCTATCTTCCTCCTCAAGTGAATAACTGAACCTTGTAAATTACGTCTGAATAGCAACTTCTACCACCAATCTAAATAGACATGAAGCTATGTCTTCCTAGTGCAGCATTTAAATTTTGTTAGCCATAGGTATGGGAATAGGTCGGACCCGTATTAAGTGGCCTACGGACTGGCTTGTTTAGGGCCTGGTCAGGTATGCCCTGTTTATTAAAAGATTAGGCTAAGGCCCATTAAAGGCCTACTTATATAAATAGATCAGGAATATTTTTTAAAGCCTAGCCTGTAAGCCTTTAGGTCGGCTAGTTTATACATAAAATAAATATAATTATTTTTATATTATGCAAATAACACTTTTCTATGTTTGAATTCTAATTTTTAGTTATAATTAATCACAATTTTACCCCTAGATTTTCTTATCCAATTTCATAGACACGCATAGCCAACGCATAGCCTCCACTTTTTTTATTCCAATTAAAACGGCAACGTGATTGTATCCTTTCCTCGTTGTGTTCTTCCTTCTCTGTAAAATCTCATTGGCTTTTGAATTGCTTGACAGGTTGCTGTACAATTCATTTTGTGAATTGTAATTGCAATATCTCATTCTTCTTACTCACACAGGTCATACTTTGTAATATCCTGAAAGAAAACGGGGACCAGAAAAAAATAAAAAAAATAAGGGGTCAAAGTGCAAAACTTAAAAGTGTACGAGGGCAAAATGGTCATTTACCCTCCCCACACATGCCACACATGTGCCTGTGACTTAATATCCTCCAACCCATCGCCTTTATCCTCATTTCTCCAGAGCAAAGCGAGCGTGAGTGAACGAGAGTGAGGGCGTTGGACTGGCGGTTCCTTTCCTCACCGGAGGAAAGCGATTTTCACCGATACAAGCACGGATTCGGGTTTAGGTGAGTCTCCTGAAAACTCCTCTACCTTCAGATCATTCTATTTCTTTTATTTTAAGGTTTCAAGGGTTGATTTGGGATTGTAAAAAGAATAGTTTTTACCGATTAAATCAAATTATAAGTAAGATTATAGCTTCCTTAAATCGTATGGAGTGTTTCTTGAGAGAATTTTTCTTGATTCTTAGAGGATCAATTCGCAATTATTGTTCATGTGAAGAGTAACCTCTTTCTATTCTGATGTATGAGGAAATTAAGGCAAAAGGAGTATGGATATATGCAGCACACCTACGTAAGATATGGGAAAAAAAGGAAATTGGCTTCAGGGGTATAATACATATATATGTGTGATGTGCATGAGTATGTGTGTGTTATTTTCTGACTTTGGGGATTTGTATGCGTGGGAGTATCGTTGTCCTGATGAGCTAAGCTCGTTTCTGAGAAAAATGACTGGTTAGATAAATAATAGATGAAGAGTGAGAAGATTTGTGTTGAAAATGATATTATATGATTTCCCTTCTCATTTGCTGTTGAAACTGAATGTATGGCTTGTGCTTTGGGTGATTACATGCTGATTTGAAGCTGAAAACTAATATAAATTTGATGTTCTAATGCTCCATCATGTGTTAAAGGTGCTTGGGAAAATAACTTTTCAAATTGTGTAAATATTATGAGGGGAATCATTAAAAGCTAAGTGTTACTGTGAGTTGTGTTGTCTAAATGCTATCTAAATATATGATGTTTATAATAAGATAGAAATACTAGCAGTGCATGTGCTGGAACTGGAGAATAAAATCAATCAAATATACCTTCTTGTGACTAGTAGGAAGAGGGAGGCCCCTATAAAGCTTAGCGCTAAGGTGTATATTAGCATGAAGGAGGTTATTGAAGCAAAATTTCCAAATATAAAGTTGAGCTTTAGAGATATTGTAATATATGTGTGTGTGTGTGTGCGCGCGCGCGTGCGAGCGATGTGCTGTGCGCGCGCGTGCTCTGTTCAAATGGGCAATTAATATAGGAGTAAAGGATTGCATTTTTAAGGCTTTAAAGGGTTTATGGAATATTAAAGATAACTTTTAGTAAGTAATGATTGGAGGATTTGCTATTGGGTCTTGAATGTAATGACGTATGAGAATGGGAATTTGGAATTCAAAAACAATTTAAATGTTTTGAGAATGACTATGATAGTTGGTATTATAAGTTGAAGTTTTGAATTAGTTTATGAAAGTGGAATATACAAGTTTGCTAGTGTTTTTGGGTTCCGAAGAGTAATGGATGAGTTTTATTGATTGATATCAGATTGTGGGACTTCCATGAACAAGTTTTTGGGTTCTTTACAATATGAAGAGAAAGGAGTTTAAATGGGTTTGAGAAATTATTCATTGAAGTTAACAATGTGTGCTGGAAGTTATTGTTGGAAAGCTGATTTTGGGGTAAATTTTAAACTAGTTAAATGGTCTTTATTGGCCATAAAATTTGACAAGCAAATAGTACTCATGTCAAGCTTTAAAGTAAGTCATAGAACACATTATTTGGATGTGTATGTGAAAAGTTATAAATTTTCAAAGATTCAAGTAGAAAGCTGGAAGGAATGCGCTTTTCCAAATAAATAGAAGGTGTTTTCTCTGGATCTAATGCATCAATGTTTGAGATATGATGCTGAAACTTATTTTACCCTCGTAGAGGATGAAAAGAGCTTTGAGTAGAGCTTTGGATCAATGCAATTTGAATTTTTTAGAATAAGTTATAATTTTTCGAAATTGGTTATATATTTAGAAGTATTATGGGTGCTGATTGAGTATTGCATATGTTGTTATTAAGAGACGAAGATAAATTGAAAGCTGAAGGATAAAGAAGAGTGATACGTTGAGAGCATGATATGTGAGTGAATAGCGTCCCATTACAATTTTTATAAATCATGTTTTATTGTAATTCATATTTTTAATTTAATTGTCATATTTTGAGCATGGTTATACTAATAAAGGATTACCTGAAGTATTTGATCTTCTTATTTATGTTATAAATAGAAAGGTCTGAAGAATTTATTCAATATTATTCATTCGTTTTCAATTTTGTTTGAATTGAGTACTTAAACATGGAAGTCGCAAGAAAGACTTTTGCAATTTTAATTCATGCATAAAGATGACGAAAAGAAATAATACTTTCATGCTTTACGTATGCTTGAAAATGGTGTTGATATATACTCTATGTATGCTTGATAATGGTTTTGACATATTATTTGCAAACTTTCATGCTGGGATCCTGTTACAAATTATTTCAAAATAGCTTTATTATTAAAGGCAGCTTGGAAGTTGATCCCATGCATGCTTGAAAATGGTTTTGAGAGGACTGAACACAGAACGTTGGTTGCTAACAGCAATACTATTAGTCCTTGGTGCACCATGGTTAATTACGAGCTCGCTTGTTATTCATGGGAGCTAAGTCACGCCTGTTATTCGTGGGTATCAACTCACGCCTATTATTTGTGGCCTCGAGCCGAGCCTGTTGGTTACTTACCCTCGTGAACTGTGTGTTCAAGCCTGTTTTCGTGGCCTCAAGCTGCACCTGGTTACTTACCCTCGTGGACTGTGTGTCCACGCCTAATATTTCGTTCTGTTGAAGTCCTATGAAAATCAAGATTTGAATATTATTTTTTTAAAATTGATTTTATCAAATGAATGGTTTTGATACGTAATTGAGATTCTCTAAGAAATGAATTATGTAGTTTTAAATGTGACTTGATTATACTCTGCAGAAAATGAGACATGTTATTACGATATTCATCGTAGTTGAATCATTTAGATTATTTTCTTAAATTTAGACAACTATATTTATGTGACGTTATTCACATATTTATGTGACGTTATTCACCGGAAACTTATTTTGGCATTCAGATAGCCAGTTGACCCTATCTCTTTGGTTGAGTAGTAAAGAGTCTCCTTGTTATTAAATATGTCAACTTATTTTGTAGCTGCTGTTTGGCGAAGAAAAATATTACGTTATGCATTATTTTAAAAGGTTTTGATGCTCCACGCAGTCTATAGGTGAGTCCCCTGTGCTTTTATATGTGTTGATAACGCAGAATATGTCTTTATGGCATAATCTTGAGAAAAGAAATGGTACATTGTGTTATTTGGGATGTTAATAGATAGCATACATTTACAAATCAAAGGCTTACGGAGTGTGAGACCTCTCATAGTCCGTGCCGGTCATCTCTAAATTTTAGTGCGTGACATACTTCTAGCCTTTCTCCTACGACATGCTATTTATGATGTCTTCTTCAATCACTTTGTTTGTGCTCGCTGTTCGTG
>JANTPZ010000766.1:0-38330 GCA_025593235.1 Vachellia pachyceras | reverse complement strand
TGGTTATGAATCACAAATCTTACAGGTGTTGGGAGGTTCAAAACATGGCTTCAAGATTGATTCTCACACACACACACACACACACACACACACACACACAAAAGGTTAAATCCCACCAAACAACGCGAATAATTACATGAACCGTCGCAACTACTTCACGGGAGAAAGGACAGAAACTGAGAAATGAAGGGACGGAAGAAAAGTTTCAATCCTGAACAGCGAAAAAGAAAGAAGAAAAAAAGTTTTTGATGTATTTATAACGAAGCGTTACTCATTTCCCTCAGGGATGGAATCCAGCTGCGGCCTCCAATTGCTTGGCAAATCAACGGTCCTAGATTGGACGTCTGAAATTACATCCTCCAAGGAAATCTTTTTATCGACTAACTGCTGAAGCCGCTGCTTTGTGATAACAATTTTGACCCTTTTGATGCCACTGCCTGCGTCCCTTTTGGCGAGAGAAGAAAGATGTGGAAGCAAGTGATACAACGTTGTAGGCTTCAACCTGTGATCTGGGGAGAGGGGCTGTGAGGCTTCCTCTGACACAGAGATGACGAAATCAGGAAAATCTTGCAGGATCTGCTTCACAGCAATGGGTGTTGTGAATTTAAGTATCTTTCCATCTGGTTTCGCGACCCTCACAATGCTACCCTGCTTGGCCAAAGTAGAGCCGAGACTGGGATCACAAAGGGCAAGGCAGTTACCCATTTTGATATGAAGACAAGCTGAGTATAGATGAAGAAGCAGATGGAAATGAGTTGTGACTTGTTGAGATGGCTGTAGAAACAAAGGAGGAGGACAGAAAGAAGGGGAAATTTCCTTCATGAGTTATACAAATGAGACATGTATACACACACACATGCCTCTGTTTGTTACGTGTGGAGTGGAGTAAAAAGTTGAATTGGGGCGGGCAATGAAAAAGAAATAGATTTTGTGCTGTGATTGGAAAATGAAAGGTTTGGCTTTTGCCAAACGCGTAAGACTGAACTGAGGTCGGTTAGTGGAACGTGGCGCCATTGCGTTCCTCTGTTAAAGCCCCTTTATCGGCACGCTCTCTTTTTTCATCCATACATGTTATGAGAGCTTCACTATTTCAGTGCTCTCATAAAATGTGCCTCAGATATTTAGGCCGCCTTTTACCATATCAGTGGCACAGGTGGCATGCAACGGTACGCTGGGCAGCCACACACCATAACAATCAAAAAGCACCCCTGACGGATAATTTTGTGTTTAGAAACTCCCGTATCAGATTGCATCAGCATTTTGGGTTTGGTGACGTCAAGCAAAATGTTCAGTTCTTTTATTTTTTTTAACCAATCAAATTAATACTACTATATTGCAGTGTTTTACAAGACGTGGTGCCGGGAATGAGTAACTACAAGCTAAGATGGATGGTTATTTGATTGGTAATTTTTCATATGTTCTTTTGTTTTGGGCTGATAAGTGAAGCTCATGAAGCTGCTAGCTGCTCTTTGGCTGTTAGTGTCAAGTACAATCTACACGGGGTTACGTTTCAGGATGGTTTATGGGACAGATTACATAAAGTGAAAGAATATAAATGAAGTGAACCATAGCATGATGGAAGAGTGGCAGTTGAGAGTGAAGGAAGCAAAATCAAAATTCTGTAAAGAAGAGTGTGATTATTTTAGTTTAGATGCGGTTGGGGGTCGGAATGAATATAGTAATGGGAGTCAACAGCTACGGGCAAACTGTAATGAAAGTGTCGTCTCACCTGTCCCAATATATTGTTTAGTGACATCGTGTCTTGATGCATAGCGGATAGAGGGCCGTGCACTAAATGCTTCATTGTTTTTGGAGGCATTGCACCATTTAAGTAGCCAATTCATGCGTGGGACCCACCAAATGACATCAGATTCCCAGTCGGCATGCCCATAAGAAATCTTGAATTAAGTAATCATATAATTAGGAGTTTAAAATGATGATCCACTTCTTCTGTGAATCATGTGAATGCATAGAGAGGTAGAAATAGCAGTAAGGAGACTTTTTGATGGGTTGAAAGTGCTTCTGCATGTGGTCACAGTGGGCCCCGGATGCAGGGCGTCGTTGTCTGGCTTTTGGAAAAGAGGGCAGACAAAGATCCTGCAGACAAAGATCCAGAGACAAATCGTGTTGATCCCCTCCTTCCCAGTCTTCTCTCAAAATTGCGCAGTTACTGTATGATCCCGTTTCATGTGTACTATATGTAAAGATAAACTGAGTCGGCAAGAAAAAAGAAAAAGGAGTAGCCTATGCAGAGCCTTTTTAGGCAGATATATCTATCTATATGCACATCTTGAAGACATTGTTGAACACTTGACATCACTAACTCTCCCCTTCAGAATTTAAACATTGGATCTTCGTGCTGTTGTGAAGCATTAGGCACATGAAGCAGCTGCAGCCCCCATTGGTATCAAGAATTGTGTGAAATGGTCTCTTTGGCTCCTTGAGAATGAATACTGATAGGGGAAGGGGAAGTAGCGTTTGTGTTTGGCGGGAGGCGGTGAGGGTCAACAATGGCATGCAACCGCTTCTTCTGTCTGCATGTGAAGGGGGAGGGGACTGCCTCTTTTGATCTCATCCTTCCCATATCCATCTTCTTAATTCTTTTTTTAATTGGGGTGGCTACATTAAACATTACAGTGTGTGTTAAAAACATGAAATGATATTTTGGTCCTAAAGTGTCAGATTCAATTCAACATTAGCGTATTGCATATCAGAAACAAGAAATGAGTGTATCAGCTGAGGCTCTTTTCAGATGAGAGGATCGTTATAGACACACATGCTTCCACCTTCCAATTCATACATGTCATATCCACCATTCCTTGCCCTAAATACATACAATCATACATACATGACACTTGATTCTAGTCTTACACTCATTTTATCCAATTCATTTCCTCATCTACCTCTATTTCTCATATTACCCCAGTTAATTTCATAGTTCTTTCAGCTTTTTCTCCTTTATTCCATATCCTAACTAAAAGGGGTTTTGTTTTGATCTTATTTATAAGCTACTTCTAACATGTTTTATACAGATCAAGAAAAAGCTTAAACCTTATTAACTTTACCTTAAAATTCAACAATCTTTCAACTCTATTCATAATTAATATCTACTACAACATATAAGAGGAAGGTCAACATATCATAAATAAAGAATAAAGTTGTGTATTTACATAAAAAATTTAATGAAACGACTTATAAATAGGATCAAATAAAACATTATCTCTTTGATCTGTAAATATGGTCAAAGGAGTATATTAGAAACCATTTTCATATGGTAGCAACAAATAACTACTACTCTCAGTCAATTAATTTTCTTAACACATCTTGTTTTGATAACTAGAACCCATATTCAAGATTACAACTGCACTGTCAATACAACTAAAACATATTAACACACACACACGCCTTGGTGTGATGGGGTCAATTCAGTGGCTCACTGCTCCTGCCAGCCACTCTCTCTCTCTCTCTCTCTCTTCATAATTATTTAATTAATTTGATTATATATATATTATCATTCTCATTTCTCGCTCTCTCCTGTGGCACCTCTATGAAACTTCGTCCGCAAATATATGAACTGACACGATCATTTCATAAAAAAACATTTTTACGAACACATCAGAGAGAAGCCCGCACTTCTCGGGCCTGTAGAGAATGGGCTGGCACGTTAACGTACATCCAACAACTGCACACACCAACCTATTGAAGGCCTTCAAACAAAGTAGGCTAAAGTCTGATTCTTCGCAAGCAACAAACGAAATTTGAACTATCGTCCATGGATTCAACTGATGGAGGTGTTGGATACTCTCATTAAAAAGAGAGAGTTCGATACTAGAGAAGGTCACTTTGTTGTGACTCCAATCGCAGCGTTTGGGGAGGCATCATAGCGCCTGGGTGCTTAGGTAAATGCCTGATGGTAATTGACGGCTCGCCCTGCCTAACATTGGTATGACCTAAGACGAAGGGATACTTAACCAAAATTAGGGGTTTTAATCCTGCCTTAGACATGTAGCTCCTTTAAAATTCATGGCCAACTGTTCCACCCATTGAGGTGCTTACTAATCAGCGAGAGGATTAGTCACTATTGCCGGTGATGGATATCCTGATCTAATAAAAAAACAAATGAAATTTGATAGAATCAGGTTAAGTTCCCGAGGATAGTTCCAACACGATCCTCTTCGTTATAAAGATTTCCACATGCTTAGAAAAAACAATTGATACGGGCGGCCCTAATGACAACACAGAAACATTTCATTAAAAACAAACAAATTCATGAAATTAATATACAATCTTGTATTATATCCGATTATTTGCATTGCAAACTAGATGTCTGTTTGGAAAAGTAGTAGAGAAGTACTTTTACGTAAGTCGAGATAAATATGTGAAGGAGATTATCTCGGTTTACGAAAAACACTGTTTAACGTGCGTTTGACTTTTGAAAACACTCCGCCAAACAAGCCCTATATCTTACAACCCATTTGGATGAAAGAAAATGACCATATGGAAAAGGAAAATTCACTTTTTTCACTGTCATTAGCTGTTTGGTTGCCTCTTATATATGGAAAATGCTTTCTTACAAGAAGCCATTTTCATTCGTACGCGAGAAGATTTCTCCTCACCAAGAATCGTGTCACACCTATTTTGTTTTCAGCATTTAAAGGAAGATGAAGATGAACTTATGACTCATTTGCCATCACTTCCTGAAATTTAGGTTTGATTTTAAAATTTAGGTTTTGACCCAAAACCTATGTTTTGTCCATGCATAAAAATTTTTTAGAAAAGTTATTTGGTTATAAAACGTCAGTTTGAAACTAAGTTTTATCTTTCATACTTTTTCCTCTTTTAATTTTTCCTACTTTTTTCCTTCTTTCCAACTTTTTTTCTTTTTTCTTTTTCATCTTACCTACTTTTTCTTTCTCTTTCCTCTTTCCTACTTTTTCTTTATTCTCTTTCTTTTTTCCTACTTTTCATTCTTTATCTTTCCTCGTTCCTACCAACTTTTTTGCCTCAGAATCCTTAAAAACTAATAATTTTCTAAACATAAATCACTTTTCAAAACATATGTTTTGCCTCGAAATCTGTAAAAAGTTATTTTCTAAAATCTATTCTCTAAAACCTAAATTTTACCTCAAAATTTGTAAAAGCTACCCAAACACGCCCTTGGTGGACCTGTTACTTTTAATCCAATCCAAACCATATGCCCCGTTTGGTACGCGGAATTGGTTTAGATGGAATTGGAAGTAGAAGTGGAAGTAGAATTGGAAGTGGAACTGGAAGTGGAAGTGAGATTGAAGGTTTGTTTGGTATGCTGGAAGTAGTGAGGGTATTATTTTAATTTAATATTTATATTATAATGTAAAACGACTAATATACCCTTTACAAAAAAAATTCTTACAGCAAAAAAATTTCACTTCCATCACCTCCGTCTGTCATCCATGTTCGTCGCCGCCGTTATCTGTACTCCTTCCTCCATCGCCTTCGCCATCATCCATTGTCGCCTTCCATATGCATCAGCCATCAATGCTCTCTCAGATCTATTATCGAGAAGCAACGAAGAGAAGGACAAAGAGAAGCAACGGAGAGAAGGACGGAGCCGAAGGCATAGATGCTCTCTCAAGTCTTTGATGGAGCCGGAGATATCGAAGCTCTCAGATCTAAGGCCTTCGACGGAGCACTTGTGCCTTCAACGCTCTCAGATTCCTTGCCACTATCGCAATGGTGCATGGAGGTGATCTCGCCGGAGTTGTATTAGGTGGGGGACAGGTCATCGGAGTATTCGATGAGTCGCCAGAGTTGAAGATGGAATGTTACAAAAATGATAATATGTTAAATTATCAGGGGTATAAAGGTCTAAAAAAGATGGATTCCAGGGAACCCACTCAATTCTCAACTGCTGATGAGAAACCCAGTTCCAACATTTTGATAGAAATGGGGTTGAAATTGGAATTGAATTCAAGACTATTAAACAGCCTATTATCCCACTTCTCATCCCAATTCCATTTTTATGGGTTGGGTTCGATGGGGTAAGGGAACTACCTCCTCAATTATCATCACGTGAATGCCGCTTTATCTAGCAGTTTAAGTGCATTTACCCAAACAGGAGATTTCAACACTCGGAATCCAAGGAGGAAAAGGATAAAAACCAAACACACAAATCGATCCAGGACCTTAATAGTCTAATAGATTCAAATAGTGCCGAATCCCATGCACCCACACAACACTAAAGGCTCGATTGCCTTCATTTTCCGTTGCTTCTACAACAACGCGGTGGCTCTACTTCTTCAAGAATCATACGGTCCGAATATTTGAAAAGATTTCCTTCCAACGGTACGTGTAAATAGAAATAAAACTATTTTAAAATTGGTAAAGATCATCTCAAAATTTATAAAAATCATTTTAAAATCTTAAATTCTTCTTCAATTTCGTAAATATTTCTCAAAATCCGTAAACTTCTTTTTCTCCGTATATTCTCAAACACATCGGTTCAACCTCTTTCCTCTCTTGACTTGGCCGTAATTACTCTGCGTGCCCTGACGCTCCAAATAGCGTGAAGGCATTAATCCACACGTTATTATTATATATATATATATAAATTAAATAGAAAGCAAATCACTATTGATTAGATCAATGATGGGAAAGGCGAAAGGGCCACAAAGTTGAATCGAACGACAAGGAGACACGTATGTTCGGACCCATTCAGATTTTCGGAAGCTCTGATATGGGCGAACCCATAGAAGGAAATGATTTTCAAAATCATATATTATAAACAATTCTTTTCGTTTTACTTGCTCCCATTGTCTTTTTGGCCACTTGTAAAGTTGCCCTCTCTGCAACTTGGTATGCCTAAATATTTGTGTTTTCATTTTCATTCTCATGTCTCTCTGCCCCCTAGTCTTTCAACCCTTTTATCAATCTCCATCGAAGTTTCTCGTGAGGGGAATTTTGTTTCCTTAATCATATATACCCGCAACCAACCAAACGGCTCCTTACGACTTCATCTTCTTCCTCTTTTCCACTGTGATTTCTTGATACTATACTGTCTGTAGGCTTATTTCACAGTGGTTTTAGTTGTCGAGGGGCGTGTGAATCGAACCGGCATATCACGGCAAAGCCAAAATAAGATGGCGAGTCCAAACAATGCAAAAAAAGTTGGTGACACAACCTACACCAAGATCTTCGTTGGAGGACTGGCTTGGGAGACCAAAAGAGACACCCTGAAACACTATTTTGAGCAGTTTGGAGAGATATTAGATGCTGTCGTTATAAACGACAGAAACAGTGGAAGATCAAAAGGCTATGGCTTTGTACGCCTGCTCCTCCACCCTTTCTTTGTCATCAACTCTTGGCCATACTTGTCTCTTTTACTTCAATCACGCTCTTGTTTTCGGTTCCAGGTGACATTCAAGAGCCCAGATTCTGCAATAAGAGCCTGTCAGAATCCCTATCCTGTGATTGATGGGAGGAGAGCTAATTGTAATCTCTCGGCTCTTGGTGCACAACGAAAATTCAATCCACCGCCAACAGGTTTGTTGCTTTGTTCTACTTCTTCATAACTATATTGCCAGATATGAAAAATTCAGTTGCAGGGAAGGAGAAATTGAATACAACTTATTGGTCTACGGTCTCAGTTCCAGTTTACAATCAACATATACCCCAGTATGCTTTTCCTTATCCACCACCAAGGTAAACAATCAGTATTTAGGTTTCTCCTTTCACAGCAACCCCCCTCCCCACAACAAATTACTCGGATTCTTAATGAGCTTTCTCTTTTCGATATTCAGGTATCCTGGATATCCGCCCATACAAGAAATTTACGCAATGGTTAGTTTGCTAATAAAGTGGCTGCTTCATGCAAGTCTTGAATTCCCAAAATTTAAGCGGACATGTGCTTCATAGTCGTCGTAACTAGTCAAATTTGAAGAAACATATCATCACCTTTAGTTGCAGAACGTTAAACCAAAGGAGTTAGCCCTGTTTGATTAGACAAAGAAACAAGAGGGGATCTATCGTTGTCATCATGGGTTGGGTTTTATTTCTCTTGAGCTAGATGGGTTAGAAGGAGATATTGGGCTTGTTTTCCTGGAATTTTGTTTCGGTAAGTATATGAATGAATGGTTTTTGGATGTCTAAACGGGCTATTCAAACAAGTCTATAGTTTGGAATAAGAGTCAAAAGGGCAACAAAAAAGTACATTGTTTTGATTTGGCTAAAGTTGTTTTGTCCAGAACTATTATAATGTCTATGGAGGACAGCAAATTCCCATACGTTGGCCTTCAGTATATTACCACCCGTCGAATGCGGTTGGACAGTTGGTTCCACCAGCGTATTTGAAGAAGGCACGATACCCAGACCCTTCGTCTCAGGAACTGTTCACAGTCGTGTGCTTACGACAACCTATCTCTGCTTATCCTTCGATACCGATCTCAGGTGCACCATCTAACCAATGCTAGTTGATACGTATACATATACATTATCTTCTCCTTGCTCTCTCAATTCTTCCTTTCCAGGAACAGGGGGTGAAGCTTCTGCAGCAGGAATGGTCGGAACTTCCCCTGGGCGGAGATCTTGAGATTAAGCTACTGAGAAGTGATCACAGCAATGGGGAGAAGAAGAAGAAGAAGAAAGGTGGTCCAGCTGACAAACTAAGCAAGCAAGGAGATTTGGTTCGTGGAACAGGGGATCTCATTTATCGGGGCAACTCATTGATAAAATGAGTCATGGATTCACTGTCTGGCAATTTTTTCCAACCTTTTCACTTCATGGCTCTGAATGCAAATATCAAACCATTCTTCATTTTTTTCAATTCCCTTTAAACATCTGTGACTTAGGTTAGTTGGATGGATGTCTTCTCATTTTCTCTCTCGCCCTTTCCTTCTCAGTAACTCGTTTATACCATAGATTAAAACAGAAATGATTTAGATTTAATATTTTATCAAGTTATTGTTATAATATTTTATAAATTTTTTATTTTGTTTGTATTGGAGTTATGAATTGTGTAAATCATATTTTAACAATTTAATTTTTTTATTTATATCTATAATAATAATTCAGTAAAAGTATTAAATCTGAATGACTATTTTTTTTAATTTAGGCATGGATATAAAATTTTGGAAAGAAAAAATAGGAAAATGAGATATAACCCAGATGGTAATAGTGCTGGGTTATACTTGTTCCTGGTTTAATTCTACCTGCCATGAACCAACCAAAACCGGTTCTTGGGCCTCTTTTTATTTAAATTTACTTCTGCGCGGTTTTTCCCCAGCTGAGTTGTCACTTGTGAGGACTTAACATATTTTTTCCTACACAATAAATATAAAACTTATATATATTTTTTAATACAGATAGAACTGTTCTTTTAATTTATAAATTTAGATTATATATGATCTCTTATAATAAGGGTAATATGCCTTTTTTTAGATTGCCATTCCGAATAAATTCGGACTTGACAGATTGGGCCCTAAAATATTAAAAGTGAAAGACCACGTAGGATTCCCAACTTGTACACTTAAAATTTTGGGTCTGCAAGATGCATAGACAGTACAGAACCAGAGCCCAACCCGAAGTATGATATGTTTCATTGTCAAGTTGGGCCACCCAACCCATGGTCCAGTCCGGTCCAATATGAATCAGAGGTCGAGCTAAACTGAACTTTAGACCACTGGACTGATCCAGGATCCCAATATTACACCTCTTTTTTTTTAAAAAAAAAATTTCGACAGTGACACCAGCAGCCGTGTCCATAATCTCAATCCCACCAACTTCTGCATCCCACCATCCAAACCCATGACCACCAAAAGCAGCAACAAACATCATCAATGGAAACGAGGAACCCTCGCCTTTGGATTCAACTGGTGAAGGAATTATGCCAGTACTCTCACCTAAAAGAGAGAAGGTTTGATCCCAGGGAAGGTCACATAGTTGTGGCTCCAATCGTAGTACTTGGGGAGGCATCTCCGCAGCTTAATGAAGCTGGATTGACCTACCTGTGTGGCCAAATAAAAAATGGCTTGCTTGTCATGCTTCCGTGCCTACAGGGACAGGCCCCGGTGGATCATGAGTTAGGTGGCATGCCCTTGGATCGTGGGTGAGCCCAACCCCTCTACTAAAATTTGTTTACAAAAAAAAAATGGAAACGAGGAAGGAGGCAAACCAGTTGCTTCGAGTGTCACCAAAATCAGACGGCTAACTTCACAGGAAAACGAGAAGTAACAAGGCCAACTGCAAAGAAAGAACAGTGAGGCATAGCTGGTGAGACATTATCGATGGAGAAATGCATCAACTCCCGCACACTCCCTTGGTCAGATATAATGAAATGCATTGTCTATTCCCTCTTCCATCACACGATTGAATTTGGCTTACCACCATTTTAGGTGGAAAGAGAGGTTCCCGTTTACAAATAAAAATAGATCCCAGCGAAATCCATTTTCCTATTTCAAATGTCAAACCAAACGGCCGCTATCACTAGAAAATTTTGATTTTCCTATTCCATCAATCAATTTTCACCGAATCAAATGAGGGCCAAACCTGATCGGTTGGTCTGATTGCTTTTTCAGATCGATTTTTAATCAGACTGGACCAGCAAACTTTTGCACTCTCCTATTGGAAGGTGCGTCCCCAAAAAAAAAAAAGTCCTGATTTAAAGGGCGCCTACATGAAGGGACGTTTCATTGATTAATTATTTAAAAACACTTCACGAGAGAAATTGCGTTCCAAGGCTCTTTTTACCACCTCTAGATGGTGAGATTTCAGGGTTCAAATGGCCTACTCCAATCCATACTATAAGTATAGTTTATCCACTTCAAGTAGACCAACAAGATTAGGATAAAAGTAGTTATAATATTATATATGTAAAGGATTTGTATACTTTTCCAAATATGCCCTTGACAAGAGTTATAATGAATTCATTCTTGTTTAATTGTATGGAAGAGCAAGATAGAAAGACAAAAATTAAATGCTCTAAATATTATCAAACTGGACTTGCATTTTGAAGCAAGACAAGCTGGGACTTGGATTGTGGATTGGGGTATATAGCTTCAAGGCAATATCCCAACACCTAGGAAACAGCTCATGACATGAGAAACAACAAAGGCTATCTATCACGTTTTGTCCAAGAAAATTCCACATGTTATGAGATATCCAACCATGAAATTCTCTCGTCTCAAGATGAATCCATCAAATTGAGAGTCATAAATTAAGACATCGAAGATACTCGAAGTGCCATACCGTATCCAACTCTACAAGCTAAACAAGTAATCCATAACCCCTGGGGGAAATGGACGCCATACACCAAGACTCAAGGACAAAAGTATAGACTAGAGGCCACATATATCTGCTTATATCTATGTATGTATGTAAGCATATCTCAAAAATTCAACCAACCCAAGAAACATGGAAGCATGATTCAGTGCATTGGCCCACGTGGCGCACGAGACCGGACAGGTGTCTTCGATGGACTTACCCTGCACAAAGCATAAAAATGGTTGAAGAAGGATCAACACAGATGGTGGAAGCTCTGTCATTAGCAAAAAGAAAAGGGCACATCATTTAACCACATGAACTATGCAGAATTCTGGTGCATGGATTCTAATGTCCCCCCCGGGGGGCGGGAACCTAATACCGAACACTACTTTCATGGGTCTAGTATACATCCAGCATATATTTATATATATAAAGAGAGATCAGCCTAACCTGATAGGCAGCGAGCCCAAAATCACACCACTACAGTTCAGAGCTGCAATTGCACTTTCAGCCTGCAAGGTTGAGCAAGTAAAATTTTGAGACAGCCATACAAATTAAGTACAATTAAGAATCAACCTACCGGTGATAAGTAATTGGGCATAAACAGCTGCATGACTCTTAAAACTTGGGAGATAATCATCAACCACCTTTTGTCACTTGGGACCTTACCCACAGGTTAGTCATTAATGTGACATCTATCCTTTCCTTCCTCACTTAAGTTGCCTTGGCTACAGGCAACCTTACCGCACTACTTATGCCAAGAGTTCAGAAAAAAACACGCAGAGCTAGTTTTCTTCTACATGCACCTAACGGTACAGGAATTCATAGGCAAGCCACTAATTAATTAACCCTATAAGGCCTAGACTCAAACCATGAATGAAAAAAATTGGGCATGCAATCATCCCTCTTCCATCACACGTGGAGTTGATTATTCTCAATGGAGAGGCCACCTAAAGTTAGATCCACCTTACCATACAAAACTAGATAAGAAACCAATTAAAAATAGATATAACTTGTAGGACCAAAAATAATTATTACCACCACATATTTACATAATAGTTCCACAGCAATTGACAAACAATATTCTCTGTCCAGCATGCTTCATAATAAGCATAATTCAGAACCCAAAAATAAAAACAGCAAACCAATTACACTTGCCTACATTTGGCTATGACACAACATATTCAAAAATTATCCAACAACTACAACGGTTGTCAAAAAATGAAGTATCAACATTTGTGGTATGTCAAATTCCACCCTCTAATGAACATGCATACATATATAAAGTCGTGGCACAAAAGGCCCTATAATCCAAACAATACACTATCAAGTTCAATCTTTGTTTTTCTTATTGATTCTTCTTTAAAAAGGTACAAGTATTGTTGCCTGCAATGGGAGGGTGGAAATGAAATCAATCATGCAAGCAACCACAGCAAGGAATTGAAAGCCTGTAGTAGCAAAAAGAAATAATAATAATAATGTGATAGACATGAATAAGCATCACAGTACACCAAGTTGAATCAGATGAAATAGTCCAAAGTGAGCAGTTACCATAGTGAACTCAACAAATGCAATTCGAGTTGAGTGATGGTAATCTCCAAGAAGCCTCAAGCGTTGAACCTTAGATGAATTCACCAAAATTCCGGGAGGGAAATGTCATAAGATGCTCAATTTCAACCAATAACCATCAATATAAACTCATTAACATGAAAAACTACGAACCTCTCCACAAAGAGATTCGAAGAAGAGTTTAACATCTGCCTGGGTAACCTGCATTATTAACAAGGAAGGTTAAAATTTGAGCCACCAATATGTTGAAAACCAGAAGTGGACAAAACTGAGTATAGAAACATTCTCAAATAAAGTATAATTCAACACAACCTTCTTGTCAATATTTGTGCAATAAATCGTTCTTGAGCACATCTCCCGTTCATCTTCAGACTGCAAAACATAACATCATTATAGAGCCAAGTCAGAGAAATGAGACATTTTAAGCTCCATTTGATCAGCTAGCGTCTGAGTTATGTATCTGAGCTTTAATTCCCATGCAAGAAAACATGGAACAGGAAAAGCCAAAGCAAATCATTACCCTGGGCAAAAATGAGGGGTTAACTGGTGCTATAGCAGTTTTTGAAGGCAACACTTTCACTGGGTAATATCCAAGCATAGTGCCAGACAGGTTCAAAGCAGCCGTCGCACCTTCTGCAGGCACATCACTATTACTAATTAATAGAGAGAAAAGTACATTTCTATGCCTTATAACAGAAATAAGCTAGTGAACTTGCCTTCATCTGTAAACTCGATGAAGGCAAAACGAAGTATGGAACTAGGATCCCCGCATACTCGGCAATCAACAACCTTGGGCCCAGAAAAAGGAGTGGTTTCAGTGACACTGTCCGGCATTATCAAGAGTGGGAAAAACAATGAAAACAGAACCGTTTCTACCTGTCCACAGTTAAGAAAGAGAGCTGCCAGCTGCTCTTCAGTGACCTAGATGCCATCAGAAAACACAATCTTCGAATGCAGCACAAGAATTAAGAAAAACAAAACAAGAAACACTCTAGCCAGCTGAAATGAGAGAATTTACAAACTCGATATAAATCATACCTGTTGATCAATGTCAGACACATAAACAGTCTTCTTAATCATCTCTTCTCTCTTCTCCACATCCATTTTGTTATTAGCTCTTCGCTTCCCTTGATTGTATCCATTCTTTCTCTGCAATGCATCGTCATAATAAGCTGAAGAAGATACTCATGCTGATAAAATAGTATTAGGTAAAACTAAGACCATACCACGAATTACAGCTCTCGGTAAATACAGGGTGAATTATGAGTTTGCATCAAGAGAAGAAGCTGAAAAATCGATATGAAAATAAAATTTGCTCTGAAGAGAAAGAAATTTAACTTCGACCCCGAAATATTTAATCTTACCCTTCTGATAGTATGTCCATTTGCATTGCCATAATTAGTGTGGGGGATAAAGTTGTTAGGGTAGCTAAACGCAGCACCACCTAAGAATCCGTGATTATTGGTAAGCGATGGCGGTACAAATTCCTCGGCCATGGGATTCAACTTCGACAATAACTCTGCCAAATCCCTCATATCACGCTTGAAACTCTCGCCACCATCTTCACCGTCCCTTACTCCGTTAGATATTTGCTTAATTCCGTATCCGCTATTATTCAGCACCATCTGCTGGTTCTGAACCCCATTTGCCTCGAACCCATTTCGCATCTGAGTGAATTGAGACTTGTAATTGCCATTTGGGACCGACGGAGTTCTATCCTGATGACCGACCATATCATTCAGACTCTGATCGGCGTTGAGAGGTTGAACATCTGTTTCTAAACCATTTACAACAGCCCCGGTTCTGGGTTTCGATTTCTCCAGCTCATTCGTCACAGTTGAGTCTGACGATACCACACTGCCATCTAAATTTTGACTGGATGAGCCGATTATGGCTCCGGCATTCTCAAGTACCGCCATAATAAACACCAAATGGAAAAGAACTGATATTTTTGGCCTCTGTAGAATTCTCTGAATTTTATCGTACATAAAATTGATCAGAAGATAAGCCCCGAGAGATTACATTAGCAGGGAAATGAAAAACAGGAACGACCAGGAAAGTCGCATGAGAACAAAGAAGGCGTACCTGGCTTTACCTAACAAAATCCCATTAACGCAGGATCAAACCGATGTTGACGATCGTCTTGTTACAGTGGTTTAAGAGCCCAGAAAGAAAGGTTGTTATGGATAAATAGTTGCAGAAATGATGAAGAGACAGGTGCGAACTTCGTGTCACTGATTTCACTGAAGAAGAGAGAGATTATTGTATAGAGAGAGAGGCGTAAGGAGGGGTAGAGAGGGAGACGGAAAAGGACCTTCGGATCGTCCGTTTTCGCTGCAGTGGATTTTTGGACCTTCCTGAGAACGTCCCAAACTGAAGATGATGCACGAAGCAAGAGAGATGTGAATACCCTTTTACCCAAATGTTAATTATTTATTATTCATTAATAATAATAATTAATAATGCATTCCCTGTGAATGACCTCAATTTGCACATGTCAGATACCTTAAATACATGATCCACGAGAGCAGTAATGCACGGAAAAGCCAGGTTAAAGTTAATTAACCCAGGATTTCATATATATAATCCCGGCCTCAAGAATCGCGTTCGCATGCCTTTCTAAAATAACAGAGAGATTCGTACAAATAAAAAAAAATCTTATCACTGGTTAGGTGGTGGAGAAAACGAATACCAGTCCCTCTTGACTCTTTGAGCAAAATTCTAGAATTTTTTTTTACCAAAAATAACCTACAAAATATAGCCTACATCTCACTTGAATACAAGAGTTAATTACTTTTTTTAGAATATTAAAAACAATTAATATACTATTTAAAAATATTTATTTATATGTGTAATTAATTCATATATCAGTTTAAAAATCAGATAAATTAGTTCAAAGATAAATAATAAATATAAATAAATTTAAGGAATATATTTAACTTCTTTAACATTTTCAACAAAAATCAATTAATTACACGCCCAACAAAATTGGCTGTACTTGAGCAATACGTGGTATGTGGCTGAATACGCCAAATCATAAGAATCCAGCCAGAGTATTCAGGTTATTTATTTACATGATGAAATTAAATGTAAAGCTAGTTTTTAATCATTTTTTAGTTCACTGGAGCTGATTTCTGGTCACAGTTAATTGATACGCCTACAGGCAAGGAATAAACAATTACGAATGTTACATTTTAAGGGCATATGTGGTTGGCCAAAAAAAGTGAGGTGGGTTTTTTCATGTTAATTATTGGTTATGTGATCTCTGGCGGACCTGTATGTATTTGAGGGGTGTGTGATTTATTTTGCATCCATTCATATTTTAATTTTGAACCCACTAAATTTTTATTTAAATTATTCTTAAAAAATATTAAAAATAAGTCTTATTTATTTTTTTAAAAAAATATTTTACATCAGTTGAATCAAGATCTGAATCTATTATTGCACGTGATACATGTGGGTGCTTTTTAGTTTTGACGCAGTGAAAATAGGATTTGGGCCAATATCAAGATTTTATTCATTTCACGTAAGTTCATTTTAACAATATTTATAAGCAATCAATTCGTTAAGTTATTTGTTATGGATATATTTTAAGAATGATAATCTTTTAATATTTAATACTATAACTATACCTTTAATTAATATTTTATATTACGAATTGAAGGAATCCCGGCGAGAACAATTCCTCGCTACCACCAAATGCTTTTGCGAAAAAAAGCACAAATTAAAATAAGGTGAGGAATATAAGCCACAGGATATGTATATTATTTGATATGACAACCACAGCTTTGTTTTCCCTTTCAAATTCATCCACATAATTAAACATAAAATCAGTTTACGAGGACTTAAAACATGTCAGAAAATAAATATTATTCGAGCGTTAAATTGAGCGCTAAGCTAAAGAAAATTAATAAAACCTGATGCTTATTTGGGAACTTCCTCCCAAAACGGAACACGGAAATCGAGATAAAACCATCTTAAAATCTATAAAAATCGTCTCGAAATCCATAAAAACCATCTAGAAATCCATAAAACCATCTAAAAATCCGTAAACTTCTTTCTCCCAACAGAGTTCCCAAATACATACAGGTGTTCAGTGAGGCAAGAGTGGAAAAGGAAGGGAATGGCAGAGCATTTCTGTCTGGCATATACTATATATGCAGGTGTCTGAAAATCTATTAAGAGAAATGAATTTATGGATTACGAAAAAAAATTTACTAAATCCAAAAAACATTTATAGATTTTGAGGTTTTTATGGATTTCGAGATACCTTTTGTCTTGACTTACCTGTACTGTTAGGGGACAGATTTCCCAAACACACACATAAAGTGTATTGTACAGTTTGAAAAGCGATGGAGAAGTATTTTTACTATTTATAAGGTAAGTTTGTAAAGTTTGATTTATGAAAAAACACTGGTGAATACATTTTTGAGGTTTCCAGACATTTTTTCAAACACCCCAATATTATATTCCCTACTACCCTATTGTAATTTTTGGAGGTGGCTTATGTGATTTACAATGTCTGAAATTCTAACTATTTTTTTCATTTTGTCACTAACTGCATTATTTATTTATCACCCTATTTACTCTCTCTTCATAAATGATGATACTTTAAAAATAAAATAAAATTTTCATTTAATAATTTAACCAAAATTTTAATATACTTAAGTTATTTATATGTACAGGATTAGAGGAGTTCTTCAGCTGGACTTTTTTTTTTTTTTTTTTTTGGGTGCGGGAGCGTGGGGAGTGAAATGGGTTTGCATCGATGAGGCGAAGGGAGGGAGCGTGCACGGGGGAGTATCGTGCACGGATGTACGCGTGCCACGGTGGTGACACGTGGCAGTGATGGTTGTCGTTATCCTGTGGCGATGCAGAGACCATCTCAATCGCATGCAATCATCAAATATCAACCGCCAATTCGGCGCCCCACCTCAACCGCAACGTGCCTGCCACTGGAAAAATAAATACTCGCTTCCAAATGCATCCACGTGTCACTCACTTGCACTCACAGGCTGCGTCAAACGGCGTCGTACAAGATCCCGCAGAATCGACTTGCTGCGACTGGATGAACCAGAATCTTTTTTTTTAACGTGCTTAAGAATTACATGAGCCCACAACTTCTTCTTTTTATATTCAAAATGGTGAACACTAATTATCCCAGATTATTACGGTGGAATCAAACTCGTGACCTCCCATTTGAGAGATATTATATCACTAGATTACAACTTCTTGTTCTTTAAATATTACACAGCATACAAATAACTTGAAAACAATCAAATTGTAAAGTATTATATGAGACCCATTTGGAAATACGGTATAAAATTATTTTACATAAACCGAAGTAAATATATGGATGAGATTATTTATTTTACAGAAAAATACTGTTGAATATGCATTTAACTTTTGAAAACGTTGTCCTAAATAAATCATGAAGAAGATGGGGGCGCTCTGATCTGTTAGTATTGTGGCCATCGCCCTCAGGCTTGACTTGGGACGGAATGTGAACATATGAATAGGGTGGCCCTGGCAGGGCGGTGAGAGGAGCGTGTAGTTTACTTGAAGAGGCTGTGAATGATGAGGAAATTCAACTGAGGAGGCCAAATAGTCAATTGACCAAGCAACGCCGTATTCGAATGGCCTTGGATTATACCTTTGACCAACAATGTTTGGAATTCACCCCTCCCATGTGAATTCAACCTAACCCATAAATATTCATACACACATGCTGTTGTAGTCAGCACGTAAGCATCACTAGATGTTTCAGTTTCTCTACAAAGTTGTACTCATTCTGGTGGTAGCAACCCTGCAAATATACAGTTAATTCGAGTCGTGTTCGATGACACTGTCCTTGAGAGTTATTCCGTGACCACCAACAAGTAAGTTGCGGCACTCCCCAGAATTAAACGGATTCCTCTTGTATGGATACAGGGATATAGAACTATCGAAAGGTATAATATAATTCAGCAAAGCAGAGAACCAAACGAGGAAAGGGTAATGCTCGAAAGTTCAAGAGCTATATTTAGAACTTTGACCCCATGCCCTTTTACAAGCCGCAAATCATCATGACATAAGGCACTCTTAAATACATTTTAATGGCAATTAACTCGTCCATCAATGCACATAATGACAATTAAATGGGTGGTTACATTATCATTAACACACTTAATGATAATTAAAAGACGTCGGCTATAAATACTAATTAAAAATTCATAATTTATATTAAAGTAATGAATTAATTATACAAATATTTCCTATAAAAAGTGCCCAATATCGTAATTAACCTACACATAAAGGGTAGGGAAAGTCAGATTTGTCTCCAGTGACCATTTGTCGTATGTTAACATACTTCTCCTCTTAATCAATTTACTAATCCAATATTACATTATAATATATTCACTTGGACTCTCACAATCCTAAATAATGTGGGACTTGTCTTTGACACACCCACATATAATATTTACAACACATGTATCATGGATATTCACGGTTTTCCCATCCTTCCAAATTCTGTAAATTCCACCGCCTTCAAGCTTTTGACTATTCTGCCAGTTTTTACCAGCCGCTATGGGTTTCCTGATTAATTATATTATTATATGCGATTGTACAACCACATGCACACGTACCCATAGACTGAGCAGATTTGAAAGTCAAGTCGGAAAGTCAAAGAGGTTGTGAGAGAGATTTTGTGTGGTGTATCGATAGTGAGTACAATTCATTTTCAGAAGGCTAAGACGAAAGCAAGCTTGACAGCCACTACCAATATAGTAACATCAATTATATAGCAAAAGCAGTGAATCAATCTTATACATAAGTAGGCGAAAGAAGGAAGTCAGGTTGCTATCTCTGTCAAGGTATCCCACAAAACGGACACAAGGGTTTTGCGGACACTGCGAGAGTAGATGAGGCACCAGAAGATTTAAAATCTACAGGATATGCAGAGGTTCTAAAGAGCGCATCTGGTGCCAGTCTAAAAGCTGACCTACGGCAACATATGCAGAGCCATAGGGGAGCAATGGGGCAAACCTGCATACTGGTGGCACATCTCAATAACCTGTGACGCTGACCTTTGCCGCTACTGTGATCCTCACCTGAGCAAAAACCAAACTCGGGGGATTCAAATGGAACATATGCTGAGCAAAAACCGCAACGGTTCGCTGCTAATTGTTCATCCGACGGAAGCCTGTTACTTAGAGCAGACATGCATCCAAAACTGTAATCAGCATATTTGAAGTCTTAAAATCCCTCTTCAAAATAAAACGTCATCTGATCCTTGCAACAAAACTGTGATTAGTCAAATTGACATATCTGGTTAGCTTTGAGGTCCAACAAGTTCACGTGTATAAACAAAGCAATGAAATCACCATGGCCAAAAAATGGATCTGCGCTATTTAAAACACCAAGTCAGGACTAGCAATGTGCACCTTTTCTCATTCAATTTGTAATTTCTGATGCAAGGGCTTTCAACTGGTCACGTCACGATCTAATTCCACCCATTGTTTCATCTGTTTCATTCCAAAGGGATACCACTGTCCACGGGTTGCTTCAGCATAGGATCGGTTGATTAGGAAAGCAGAAAAACTAAAGCTCATTAATCTTTCACTGCCCAGAATAATCTCCGCCCACTTGGTTGTTTGAGTTTCCTTGGGAAGAGTTGACCCTCCTGAGTTAGAAGTTTGTTTTCTACTCTATTTATTTGATCAGCATTCAGTTCTGAATATCTGCCCCCTCCAGCTATTCGCCTCGGTCGTTGGGTCTCTCGTCGACTCAGCTGGTCTTGCGGCTCCTCATCACCGATATGCTTATCGGTTCAACTCGTCTAATTCCAGAGGTACGAGTAAAACTGTCACTCTCACTCCTTGTCGCTCTACGAGTCTCGTTGTTACCCGCGTGATAGATCTCCTTCTTGCTCTGTGTTGTTGTTTGCCATCCTGCTTGCCATTTATTTCGTTACCGCTTGCCATTTGTGTTGTTGTTCCTTGTGCTCTAGTATTTCTCCCTTCTTCATTCCCGTAGTTAGATTTCTTGTCGCATCGATATTTGTCTGATTGGAGTCTCGGCTTTTCGATCAATTCTCGATTGCTGTGGATTGATCGACTTCGTTGATCTTTCTACTCTGATGCTTTCATTTCCTATATTGCTCATCGAACTCATGGCTTAGTGGCTAGAGCTGGTTGGCTTCACCTTAAAAGCCATGCGTTTGATTCTGGGAGAATGGCTTGGTGGTCGGAGCTGGTTCGTTTGTTTCTGGGTGAAATGGGTCCATGTATTGCTCTGAGTGTTCCAACAAAGTGGTCATTATATTCTGTAGTTCTGTTTTATTTTTTATTTTTCGCTTGATAAGTATTCTGATCAAGCTTAAGATTTTTCTAGTTATTTAGTCAACTGTTATATGGGATTTTATAAGCTAGTTTGATGATTCATTTGCCTCGTTATCCTCTCATGCTTGGTTAAAACTCCTTTGGAGAGAGATTTAGATACTTGATAAAGTGATCAAGTTGCCAATTCGAGTGCAAGTGTACAACGCTATTGATATCTATTTTTATGCTCCAGTTAATGATGGGAAGTTTTGATAATCAATTTTGGGTTTGGAATATGCTCAGAAACTTGATAAAAGATGAAACAATAAGATCTTTTCAAGTCTCTTGTTGATGACACTGGTAATGGTAACATTGGTGAGACATCATCAAATGTATCATTATCTTTAACACAGATAAATTCTGTTCGTGATAGAATTTACAATCCAATTAATTATATAATATTATTATTTAGATAATTTTACTTTTTGACGGTATATAATATAAATATATTTTTCTTTATTCCATTTTATGATCTTATTTTCCTCTAATTTTATCATGATATATAAAATAATATATATTAATTATCTTCATGCCTTTTAAGTAATTTTCCTCCAAAAGTCACTTTTAATGTTGATCAAAACAGAAATACATTATGGACAAAAATCATTCTCCAAAAAGCATTCTGACTAAAAGTCATTCTGTCAACAGTTTTTTCAAATGGATCGAGTACCAGGGTTTTTGCTCGTCCAAAGGAGGGGAAACTGGGGTTTTAGAGGCTGGGGGTAAATTTCAAAGCTGTGGGCCCAGTAGCCCAATCTTTTTGGACCCAACTGGAATTAAATGCTGTAATACGATAATGTGATGAATCATGAAATGGAATTTTTGCTTTAGGTACTGATTCTTTCCGTATTGACATGGTTCATGAATCATGAAATGGAAGCCTGTCCCCGAGACCATGGAATTTTTTATGTTTATAGTACAATTTTGTTTTAATATAGTACAGTTTTAAAAAAAAAGTTAAATGCAACTGCCTCCAATATTTAATATAAAAGCAAGTGGAATTTTTTGAGAAATTGAGAAAATCAATTAACTAATATATTTATCACATTTCTTACATAAAAACCATCTAATAGAAGGATACATGTAATTTAGCTAAATAAAAGAAAGAAAGAAAGAAACCATGGCGTATACCAATATTCTTCACCCACTTTCACAATACAAGAGAGAAGCGGTGAAAATATCAACGAGACACAAGAACCTATTGGCTAAACAAAACGAACATTACAGATTTATTGCAATATGTTTGCCCATACACATATAAAAGTAAAACTATGGTATTACGGATAGAAACTATTAAAAAAAACGACTCTCGTGTGGCTGCCTACCTACTAACGAGTATATACACCATATATTGCCTTCCAAACCCTGGACCAATCAATTCTTTCATGGTCCAGCTAGAAACACGAGAGATTCCATAATATTTTGTCCCTATACAGAACCTCCCAATTTTCCAAGAATACCTGGTAACGTGATAACTGGAGAGATTATCAGTCATCCCAAGAAACAGGATTACAGACACTAATTCTAGTGCTACACTTTCGTTCTCCTTCCTAGATTACCAAATCTTCTTGCCAAACCAAATACAAGTGTCTTGGTCACCAGTCCCGTATCAAGACTACAGGCAAGAGCAATGGCTCCTCCTATTATGAGCATCTTCGGCACATTCATGCCTTGTGGTTTCTCAGGCGTAGCCAAACTCTTGGTTTCAGATTGATCGTCCGATGCTCCCAGGGAGTGCAAGTATGATGGACTAATCTTGGTGTTGATCTGAGCCATAAAGGCTGACCGAGAGATCGGCTCACCAGCGGCTCTCGCTTGTTGGTAGGCACGCAAGCCAGGTTCAATTTTTTGGACTGATGTCCACATCCCTTTGCGCACCCCAAGCTTTGCAATTTCCCATGGGATACCCATCTCTTCGTGATGGAAAAGCATAACCTCACAGGCAGTCAACTGGTTTTGAGCTCTTTGGGATTCCACTGTCAAGAAAAAACATCATTAGTCCCAACTTGTCTACTACAGCGAGAGTACTGCTGGTTTCAAGGGCAGAAAGGGAACACTGTTTTATTAGTTAACATGCAACTTCACATTCAAATTCAGAAGTCATCTTGATTGACTAATTGAATGCAAAGGAAGTATATACCTGCCCGAATGCACCAGCTTGAGTAATAGAGATCAACACGTCTTGGTTTGTCTTGTTTTGGGAGAGAGAGACAATCTACTCCCTAAACCAATGGAAATAAATGAAGTGGTTACTTAGTATTTCCTCAATGAACGTCAAAGAATTTAGGGAGCAACATAGAACTCAAGAAGGTGGCATAGCAACATGACTCTGCAATTTAAAGGAATCCTGACCATTTCTGAATAATTAAGAAGTCTTCTATAATTAACTAGTTGAGGCTTGAGGCACTAAGAGGAAAGAGACTAATCCCTTGCTGCTACTCATTTGTCCCAATTATTGCCAGACCACAACTTGAAAGAGCAAGACAATTTCTAAACAAACTCTTCACTTAATCTGTATACACATGTAGAGCAGAAGTTCTAAAAGCTTTACTTGATCTTCAGTTATCTCTTTTATCCATCTTTTATTTAACAATAATCTATCCCAAGCAAATCAAAATGAGCAATTTCAGCAAAAAAGGTGATATTTAAATGGAGCGCCAGCTGAAGCAATCGTCTTTTTAATAGTATGAATTATATTATAGTACTTTTCTTGATCTAAATCTAACCTCTGCCAATACAATATGCAAGTTTACGGAGTCACCTTTGTCACACAATAGTATGTTCTTCCTGATTCCCACACTCGTCGAGCAATTAGGTATTCTCTGTCTTTACAGAAAAACGGAAACTGCAACACAGGAATTGACAAACATGAGAATATGGAACCAAACGATAAAAAGAATTAAACATAATGCAGAACAAAATAAAGGTAAGAGTTAGCCACCTTCCGTATCCATTGAACTTTTGTAGTTCCTGTAGTGGGGCACTCTTCTAAGGTAGTTGCTCTTGCAAGCATGTCATCCCACCTGGGACGAAATTCATCATCCAAGAAGAAGTCCCTCACTACCTCAGGGGTGGCATCTTCAAACACAGTTCTGCTTCGATATTGAGGAGGGCCCTCCTAAAAATGAGGGAGACCAACCAAAGAAGAAACTAAGTTAATTACCGAAAACTAGATGGCTTTGCAGAAAATAGAGACACCGATTTTATTGTATGATTGCTTCTTAAAACCAGAAGACAGTGGTCTGGCATTGCTTTGGAAAAGGAAAAATGTACAAATCAACCTAATAAAGACCAACAGATGTTACCTTGGGATCTCTTCGCCAGGCCTGGTAAGTCATGTTAGGGGTGGAACGATCCATCATTTGTATCCAAGGAGGGCCTCCATCTTTCACCTCTACAAGCTGCCATAGATGCTGTAGATCCTCCAATATAATAGTATTAGATGCATCTTCATTGATGGTAGACACACTGCACAGTACAGCAAAGTCAGCCATCTGCCCTTCATAAGGTCATTTAGAAACACACATAAAGCACAAAAAGGCATCTAGCGCAACAACTCGCACTGAACCTTTGAAGTCCAAACACGGGGAGAAAACCATGCGACCGGATTCTGGTTTTTACGCTATCTTTCTTTCCAAGAAGAAAATCAGTAATACGATCACCACAGGCAGAATCAATCAAGTATGACCAAGGACTAAATAAGAAGCAGAAAAATGACAAAAAAGGATGAACTTTATCCACGACCTAGGTTGTTTTTAATTTCTCATTACTTGAAAGAATAATCGACAAAAACCTGAGAGGCAAGTACCTGCTGCAAGCATCGTATTCCGGAGGCGGCGAAGAGAATGGCAATTTACTCAAGCCTTTATCCACCAAAACCAAGGATTGTGGATTCGGCGACTGCAATTCAGAACCATTAACAGACGAAAATACTCGCTTGGAGGGCGAAGAAGATATGAAGCACCATTCCAAGGATTTGGCCAGAGAATTGATTAATTCTTCTCTCCCCGAACCGACACATTTCGGTTTCCAAGTCCATCCGACAACAACACCAACCAAAAATGCAACCCAGATAGGACCCAGAAACAAAATCATCCCTGTACATATTCCCGATATTGAGGGGTTTTCCAAGATATCGTAAAAATGATGAAACAAATACATAACAGGAAAACAGAATATCGAAAATCAAGCAGACGAAAAAAGAATTGAAAACGAAAAAAGAACAAGAAAACACAAAACTAGACACGCCCCTTCGACGAAAATTCAATCCTGTGATTAATATCTTCAGCACGAATCGAGTAGGGGGGAGCATCGGAGGGTTTGCGATAAGAAACCTCAGGAGAATTTGAGGAAGGAAAGAAGCAGACGAATTTGGTGAAAAAATCAGAGAGAGGGACGACAAAGGATAAGGCTAGTGACTAAGACACAAGGGATAGAGATAGGATATGAGTAGGGGAATGAAACCAGGCTGGCTTCGGTATTATCTCACAACGATGCCGTGGGGTGGAGAAGTATCTTCGTGAGCAATAGACGGTGGTGGTTGTAGCAATTGAATGGGTAACAAATGCAAATTACAAAGTCTCTGAGGAATCAATGATTTTTTTTTTTAAGTTCTTTTGCCTGGAGATGAACGAATGGAAGGGAGGAGGAATCATGAGGGTAATAAAAAGACTGGTGCAGAAGCAAGTTAGAGATGCGAGGGGGACATTGAAAGCGACGACAAGAGGGTAGTCCACACATGTCAATTGATGGTTCTAGTCTTCTGGATCCTTTCCAGTAAAGCGAATAGAACCGAACAGGAGAATCGCGGGCAGGGCACCTAGATTTGCCAAGGTTCGCTCAGGCCTTGTGTTTCACGTTACCCAAAATATTCTTGGCTCGTTTTTGTGTTTTTTTTTTCCTATTTATTCCCGTAGTGGAAAACAAAGCCTTGTGGAAGAAACAGCAACATATGCGGTCTCTCTCAAACCACAAAAATGTTTCTATCGTCGTCACCACCATACCTGTTTGAGGCTCTCCACCAACCCAACGGGACCGAGCTCCGGCAGCACCACTGACCAGTTTAAGGGGGAACTGATTTATTCCAGTCAAGTGGGATTCGAGTTGGCCAGCGAAACTCCTGGAGGTTATCAGTGTGGCTTGAGGGGGAACTGATTTATAGTAGTTTGAGCCCTCGAACGTGGTCGGTGACTCGGTGTATGATAAAACTCGAGCGTTTTAAATGAGGAGAAATATTTATACCCAGCTCGCTTGCCAATTCAGAGTAATGATATCTGACGAAGACAAGCCAGTAATTTAATATTAAGAAGTCAAACGCAAGATTTTTACTAATTCCAAGTATTTACTCAACTACCGCTGATTTTTCTCGCCCTCGTTTTTCGCAGTAATATTAATATGAAGTTTGAAATATTCATGTACCGGACCGTTTATTTGAGGAGAAATACTTACCAGCTACAGCGTCATCCTGTACAGTGAAAATTTTCCAATTATATTCTATTATTGATAGCATATTCCATAAGTTTATTATAATTATTTCTCATTTTTCATAATAAATATCCATTATAAGGGTCATGAAAAAAGAGAAATAATTAAGAAAATTTGTTGAATATACGATTCATGATAAAGAAAACTTGAAACATTTTTTTATATGAAAGAGAGCAAAGGCTCAATGCAAAAATGTTACATCATGAGGGGATAACATCCCAAGATCATCTGAACACAGTGTCTTTAGATGGGGCGAACAGTGTTGATAAACTCTAGAGCTAGTTATGGCTTCTTTGGCAAGGGCGTCTGCCACTTGATTTTCATCTCTTGACACATATCTTATAATTACCTCCCAATGCAAATTTACCAGTGTCTTGCTTTCACAAAGCACCAAGCTGGCATTGTGAGGCAAATCCGTTAAATTGATGCAATCAGTTAATAACTTGTCATCCGATTCAATGATCACCTTATTCAAGTTATTTTCCCGAGCCAGCAACAGTCTTTGATATATTGCCCATTCCTCCTCTTTGTGAGCATTACACAGTCCCAAAGACTTTGTAAAACCCACATGCACCATTATGATCTCTAAATACTCCTTCACACCCCGCCTTGAGAGACTTTCTGGACATAGCTCCGTCCACATTTATCTTAGTCCATCCATCTTGTGGAGGTTTTCAAGTAGGCTTAACTTGGAACATTTTCACTAGTAGAACATGAGTAATGTAGTAATCTGAAAGTACGTAAATATTTTTTTTATTTTAGACTTTGCACTAGCCTCTAGGCCCATTCTAATTTTAGACATGAATGCTTTTTTTGTGTTCGAATTTTAATTATGCTTTAAAATTATTGTTATTTTTGTAGCGGTAAACTGAGGACACGGCATTCACGGGAGTGCAAATTTGAAATTGAAGTGTTACGTGTTGAGTTGAGTAATCCACATTTGATGTTTTAATTGTCTGGGCATACTGGCTCACAGCTGGAATCCCCTGCACACTAAGAAAACAGGGGATTTCATACAAGACTCTTGCGTTATCTTCAAGTGAGGGCAGTGGATTGTTGTGTCATTTATGAAGAGACTAGTTGGATTTCAAATAATAATGATCCCAAAACCTGTTCAAATGTTGCAGAACATCAGGTAAGAGATGTTTGATTTCGTATACATCCCTAGCTCCTGCAAACAATACGTATCGTTGCTGGTCAAAACGAAATACAGGTTTCACACTGTTAATTTACAGTTTATGCATGATAACGTTGATCGGTAGACTTGTTTATATTTAAAAAATTTGATAGCCATCGATAAACAATTGACAAAAAGAAGTATCGCCAAACACGCTTTTCAGACTTGATGGATTAATTAATTAATTAATACACTTACTGTATTACTGTTACGGAGGCAGCTGAAGCATTTGGCTTCAGTGCTGCTTGACTTAGCATGCTTCAAAAAGTTCCATGCTTACAATGTTCCCACTTCAAAGGCTTGGCGGTGGAATTTGGGGGCTGGGGGATCACTAGCATGGTCGGCCAGGATACCAAATTTTAAACCTTTACTGAAAAAAAAGTGAGGAATGTAATTAACGTGCCAGCCAAACCTCGTTTGCCATTATCAACTCTGGTAATTAATCGCAACTCACTATTTAAAATGATCCAAATCCGAAGCAGGTGAATTGGGGTGGGAGAGGATGAACGGAATCTAATTGGTTGTTGTGGCGGCGGGGAGAAAGGCGGCAGTCAAAGAGGAAGCACCCCACACAATAATGATACGTTGACTCTTGAACGAGACAAAGGCCGCGCTTTATATATCAGATGCGTGTACATGCTCTAATTAATTAGCAGACGCTCTGCTTTCTCCAAACACTGCATCTCCATTCATAACCAGCGTGAGTTATCTGAAAAATTAACCACCGCAAGACGTAGAAGGGCCAACAAATCATTCTTTCACACCACTATTAATTATCTATTATTAAAATAACACTGCCCAAGCCTGCAACTTCAACAAGTAAAAGGTTGTTTGCACCCTGTTCGAAAACCAACATGTTCACACGTTAAACTTTTTTCCACACATACTCAGTGCAAGTAGGTTGGAAAAGGAGCTTATAGGCATAGCCAATGCATACAGGCACTAACAAGACTTGGAGTGTATTTTTGTGGCGCGTATTCTATCATCCCTCCAAAATCCATGGCATTTAAGGTAAGCTCTGGTTAAATTGCAATTTTCGTCGTCTGGTACGATCCAAGTAAGCCGAAGTTACTCTGCATGGGAAAGTTATAATTTTTCAAACTTTGCGACTCTCATCATGGGATCAACGTCAGAGTCAGAGTGCCTCCCGATCAACTTCGTCCAGGAAAATTAGATTCAGGAAAAGGACAGCAGAAAGGGCACAACTGAATCGTTTCAAGTGTGTTTTCTGCTATCGCCAAGAGTGGACGGAGAGAAATTCCTAAAATGACAAGTTGTCCCTTGCGAAGAGATTTGAACAGAAAATCACATTACCAGTAGTACTTAATTTTTTACCTGAGATTGGAATGGAACTGCCTGTTTCATGCCTCTGCACCTTAAAAAATGGTCTGTGGGACATTTATCTCGGCCTCTCCTACCCTCAATCAGTTTTGGAAGTACCGCGCCGGCATTGCGCCACGTACCCCTCTTTCCTTCACTCACCCTGTCCCTGCACTGTAACTTGAATTTCCCTTCCCTTGCCCGCCGTCCACATTCACCCTCCCTTTCCCCTTCCTCTGATTCTCCTGAGACGCTCAGGTTTCTCCAGATTCTTCCTCGGATTCTAAGAATGCTCTGTTCGGCTCCGGCACATAGGTCCGGTTTAAACTGGCTCGACCGGCTCCGGTACAGCAAGGGCATTCCTACATGCGACGATCTCGACCTCGACTCTTTTCTCGCCAACCACCCAAACCCTACATCTTCTGATTTGTTTCGTTCCATCTCTGAGCCCACGCGTCCGTCAAAGAATCGGACTTGGGGCCCCGAGATTTCCGCCACTGATGCCCGACCCCCGTTGAGCAACGTTCTTGCCGAGTTCTTCAACATGGGCGGTCGCCTCAGCTCAGGTAAGAAGTGTCCCAGGAAGCAGACGAACCCCAAATACTTCGTCGCTTCTTCGTCGAGGAACCCTGGTATTGTCGACTGCGCGCGAAAAGACGACAATGTCCCTGCTACGAAGTCATTCAATAACGGTACGACGAAGCTGCAAGAAGGTCTAGATTGTGGCGATGTGGAGGAGGAGAAAGAGAATGCTGGTAACGAGTTGAGAGGTTTTTCCAAGTCTGAGGTGACCGTGATCGATACGAGTTGTCCAGGGTGGAAGGCTGAGAAGCTTGTCTTTAGAAAAAATAGCGTGTGGAAAGTCAGAGAGAGGACAGGGAAATCGAAGTCTTTTTCCAAGAAGAAGAACAAATGGACTCTTGGGTTTGTTAATCATTATAGCGCTGGTGTGGATAAGGTAACCAAGTTTATGGAGTATCACTTTGGATCGAATAGGGAGGAGAGTGTATAACTCCGTCCACCTAAGTAAGAGCTTATAACGTGTTCCTATATTTTGCTTCAATTAATCGAGCTGGTCTGGTGTTCTAAACTGGGAAAGTTATTTGCAACTATTATGAGCTTCCATACAATATTAACATAGTATATGCCTGCGCTAATGCATGCATTATTTCTATTGTTTAACTGATAAGAGCTGCCATTCTGTGCGTTTGTGTTTCTATATATTTGATGTGGCTTGTAAGATGGTTAGCATTATCGAGTATCGACTCTTTGCGTTATTGCATGCTTGGAAAATGAAGCCGTCTCTATATTTTATGTTACTTTCAGTAGTTCGGTCGCTTTGTTATTCTCGGGTTTTGTTAGTGAATTTAGATATACCCTTCTGTGTGTGTTTGATGACTTCCGGACCTGAGGAAATGCTTAATTTGGTTAGAGTGAGATAGCGAGCAAGTGCAAGTGACCGATACCTTGTGGTCATACGCCAATATGGAGGAAGCTCTCCTTCGTTATTGGGGTAATTGCGTGGAATGCCATATGTCAAGTACTTCTTAAATGGGAGCTTAGGTCTCATGTTTTCCTTGGGGCTTGTTTCCCATGTCTCCACTTTTCGTGTTCTAAATCATCATTTTAGGCTTGATAAGTCTGGTTGTCCCTTTAAGCCCTTAAATAAGTTAATGCTACAGTTTGCGTGGTGCTGCTATATATAGTAACAGAAACACTGATAATCCATACCTGGCGCCTCGTTCATGCATCAAAGATAAAACACCGTGCTCTAAGTATCACCTTGGCAATGCTAGATATGTTTTGCATTCTTTAGTTGAGTCCTTCTTTTCCTCTGGCCCTTCTCCAGCTTTACAATGGCAGATTTAAAAGCTTACCCATACTATCACTTTATAATGTTGCTCTGGTACAATATCTAGGCAAAAAAGCCCAAGGGGTTGTGCAAGTTTTTTCTTGGAAATGTTTGCTTGTTCAATAAGTGTTTTCAATGGACTCGTAGTAACATTTTGGTTGTTATTACTGATGTTGTGAATAACAGCTCGATTTTATTCTACATCATTAGTTGGTGCGAACTTGGATAACAGTGCCCGTTACAACAATTTGGTAAAAATGCTTTTATGGTTAATGGGCACATCAAGCTTATAGATACAATTTAATGACCAATTTCTGCAACTTGAACCATGGGATATATGAAGGTTTATGAGGTTATAATTTCAACTTGGGCGTTAACTGTTTTTTTTTTTGCCTGGTCGAATTGTTGTTTATCATCAACGCTTCCTGACGGTCAGAAGTAAAGAGGAAAAAGGAGAAGAAATCTGGGCTGATCATGATTGTTAGTTTCCCCGATAGGGGGCTCTGTACGTAATATTCTCGCACTCACTTAGAGCTTGTTTGGAAGCTATTTTGAAACTTAGGTTTCACAGAATCCAAGGTAAAAATTAGGTTTTTAAAAGTGATTTATGTTTGGAAAGTTATAGCTTTTACGGATTCTGAGGCAAAAAAGTGGATATGAAAGAGGAAAGTAAGAAAGAGATAGAGAGAAAAAATATGAAAGAAAAAAGAGAAAAAAGTAGAAAAGAGAAAGTATGAAAAAGAAAACTTAGGTTACCAAAATCAGGTTCCAAACGAGTCCTATTCAAAGATGAACTTTGGTCAAGGCTTCCCTTTTGTTTTCTTTTGACTGTTCGTAGTTAATTTTATGTTTGTTATTGGTGCTGGCGCCGGTAACTTCTTTGACTATGGTTTATGCTTGGTCACCCTTCGTGAGGCTATTTTGAGCTTGTTTAAATGTGAGGTTGAAAATAGCTTTTACAGATTTCAAGGTAAAATTTAGGTTTTGGATAATAGATTTTGAAAAATAGCTTTTACAGATTCCGAAGCAAAATCTAAGTTTTGAAAAGTGATTTATATTTCGGAAGTTATTAGCGTTTACGGATTCCGAGGCAAAAAAGTTGTTAGGAAAAAGGAAATTAGGAAAGAGAGAAAAAGAAAAAGTAGGAAAGAGAAACCCTAGGTTTCAAACTGAGGTTTTGTAACCAAAATAACTTTTGGGAAAAAAATTTGTTTAGACAAAACCTCGGTTTTGAGGTAAAATCTAAGTTTTGAAACCAAATTAAAATTGGTTGCCAAACAAACCCTCAATCTAAAGAGTCGAAGAAATTAATCATTTTGCCTCAGCAAAAAATTTCTGTTCTTACTAAATGAGTTTTACGTAGAACGTCTTTATATTGTCTAATGTAGTCACATTGTTCTATGTCTGCACGCTAGCACACATATATTTGTGTGTACCTAAATGTTTGTTCAGTGTACGTTAGTTTTGTTTTTATGAGTAAGTAGGGTGGGTTTCGCGTATTTGCATAGAGTTGAGTACAGATCATTCTGTCCATGGTTTATAAACGATATGAATCCCTATACCTTTTTATATCTTCTACTGGTAATTGATAAGCAATGACACTTCATTTATTCTTTTCATTACCCGATCAGTTATATATATAGCTGGCTTGACTAACGGTATATTATGCTGAGATGTGGCACTATGTATGCGGATTAAGGGGGGTTTTGCCATTAATACCACCTTAGAATAAGTTGCAATGAGCCTACCAAAATAAAGCATAACGCTTATAGGAAACCAACCTGTTAATACGTTATCAATTAATTTATTGCTTCAATTTTGTTTGGTATTTTGCTTTATCAGGCCGAAGGATCTTCTTCTTTTTTTTTTGGGGTGGGGGGTGGGGGGAGGCACAACAGGATGATCCAAGGCAAGCTGCTAGTGGAGCTGTGTTTGTGATCCTTTGATAATACATTAGCTCAAACCCCTTCTATCTTTGCATACTGACTGTAAAACGATATGTTACATGGCTTGTCTTCAGGAACCCCCAAAAAATCAACAGACGAAAACCCAATGTTCATTCTAATTAGAAGGCATTCCTACACAAGAGGAGCTACTGAGCAACAGGATGATTTTCAATAGTCGTGATAGACCTTTTACTTTGTAATTCTTGATTCATTGGTTGGCATGTATTGGAAACTAAACGAACTCGGTTGAAGTCATATCTCAGGCTCCAAATGCTTACCGTGTAAAAGTCAAGTCTCCTTTTGATCTCGTCACATGCATCATTCTTTCCTTCCCGTGATATCTCAGGTTCAATTCTCAACATCTTGGGATGACAGCACAAAACGATGCCTCTCTGATTCTGCAACACCAACCTATTGAAGATCACAACATATTTGAAAGCTCGGCCTACTACACTCGACAAAAATGAAACATAAATAAAAGTTGGCTTTGCTCAGATGAGAATATATATATATAGCCATTGCCCATTGGTATCCGCAAATCGTAAACAAGCTCTACAGCATGTTTCAAAAAGTTTTCCCAAGTGCAATTCATTTTCTTGCTGTTTCAACAACCACAGGCTCCAATTTCTCTGCTTCGCTGTCTCCTTTGGGTATTATGAGTCCATAGCCTCCTCCTTTCCTTCTGTAAACTATATTTATCTACTCTGAAGAAGTCAGAAAATATCAAATTACAGATCATTGGTACACAAGGAATTGAAAGTGATATTTATCTCCTCTGAAAAAGTAAATGATCTACACTATATATAATTGCTCACGTGTCTTCATTTCGAAAACCATAGAAGTCATGATCAACATTTTCCAGCTGCTCAATTGCTTCGCTTACGGTCAAGGGTGGCATGCCAAAGTATTTTGTGCGCACAACCTGCAAAACCCGCCCACCACAAACAATTGTAACCTATGTCTACCGAGGAACCAAAAATGGGAAAATAATTCCAGCATTCCCAGGTAGAACCTATGACAGTGAAGAACCGACCACATCAATGAATCGTTCCTCCTGCTGAGGAGTTATGTCTGTCTCCGTCTCCGTCTCGGTCTCTGCGTCATCGAGAGGCAAAGGAGTTGCAGGCTCCCTGACTTTCGACCTATTGAACCCCTTCATGTGGCGACCTCGGCCTGATTCCTTTTCCTTTATCTTTCTGAGCTTTATCTGAATGATTGATGATACCAAATCTATAATCCCATACAGAGTCTCTGCTTGTTCCTCGGCCCGCACCACTCCGTGCCTCTTCGTGAACAAAGTTACCTAATCAAGCACAGTGAGCAGAGCCCACATAATATCCTAATTGTGAATTATACATATGAGGAAACAGTAAGATTGCATTTCTCATTTGCCAAGTTCTTGCATACCTCACATCTTTTGGTGAGGGGTCCTTTCCCAAATTCTCCTCCTCCTCGGACAGATAATCTAACATCCACCTCCCTAACCAGGTGACTATGGTTATGAACTGCCTTCCCAACCTTCTCCTCCATATACTGCTTCACCGCATCCGTCAACTGTGCACAATACAGTATTAACTTCTCATCACTTTAAATTCATCCACCCACAACAATAACAAATCTACTTGTTCTCAACATCTCGAGAGGAAATTGATGAAAATGGGTTGGGATTAAGGGAAGGGGACAGAACTCGACATTTTTGGCCTGCGTGATCAATTTGACAGAAGAGAGGGGTCCGTCCCAGGACATACGAAGAATGAGAGAACCTGCACGGTTTCTTCCTGTTGTGGGGGCAATGGCAGCCCATCTGAGTATCTCAGGCGGAGTGAAGAAAGCGATGGACTTGGTGGATTGCCTCAGGAGACGAGGAGATGAAGAGGGCAGAAAGAGAGTGGAGGAGGAAGCAGAGGGTGAGGGTGGCGGAAGATAACAGGCGTGAAAGGCGGAAGTGAGCGGAGTGGCATTGAGTGCGACGTGAAGGTGGGTGTGTACGGAGGAAGAGAACGGCGAGGGATGAGATAAGGGAAGAGAACGAGGGGGACGAAAATGACGGAAGAGAGCAGTGCATATTCATGTGTTTTGGATGGAGATGCATGCAGTGGGACAGTGCACAGTGACGCGGCAGTGCTGCCTCGGATGTTATCCAGAACGAAAGTTGTACGTGTGGTCAAGAGACATTCACTCAAAAAAAAAAAAAAGCCGTACGCGTGGTCCTTAGTTATTTCACATCTTCGGCTGCTTCATCAACTTTTTAGAGGTCCGAGGTGAATGGATCAGATATTTCCATAATATCTCTGCATAATGCCAAATATCACACAATTGCCCCAGTTGTGGCATCTATTTGTATTTCACCATATAAAAATAAAAAGATTTGGTCGACGTCCCCCACTTGAGTCATTGCAGATATTTTTGTTGCCGTACTGATCATGAACACAGTACTAAACTTGTTTGGTAAGTCCGTTGAAAGAAAGGATATAGATTTCGAAGTAAATATGTGAGAGAAATTTTATCTCAGTAAACACAAGAATGACTTTTGAATACCCAAACGGGTTATCAAAAATTCCAGCAGGACATGGAGACCATCTTACAAAAGTTGCTGCTTCCTCCAAGCAGGTACAAATAGATAAATAAATGGCATAGATTGCGCTCCTTTTGTAAAATTTGATAATATACTTCATATATTTACATGATTTATATAAAAACACTTATCAATCGTTTTCCTAAACAGATTTAATACCCAATACGCAAAGCTCGTAAGAGCTGAAGGGGTTAAAAAAGACTACTTGCGGACGGATAGAATTGAATAGTACCAAATCAATTGCATTTCCCTGCCTCAAAACCTAATTAAATTTGATTAAACCTCTTGCTGTGATTAAAAAAGAAAGTGACAAATCTAGTTGAAATCCTGTTGATTTAACTTAATGGGTTGGCATAAAGAGGAAAGCATGGACGAAACTTGACTATAGATTTAACCTGGGGTCAGAACAATCCTAAATATCATTTGATTTGGATTTGGGAATAAACTAAGATGATCGCAACATCATGAAATCCCCCACCCATGGCGGGGAACAAATGGAATAACGATTAGGGTCTGTTTGGTCGGGGGTTTCTTTGGGGGTTGGGTGTCAAAGTCCCATATCGGAGAGGTTCAGAAGGATGCTGGACTATATAAACGGATGCGCTGCACACCCTCACAAGAGCTCTTTTGGGGAGAGGGTAATGGCCCCGTGACATGGGACAGGGGAGGACAATTAATAAAACTGTTTGGTTACCAAACAAGTTACAAGTCCTTAATGTCCTCCCTCGCTTTCTTACTAATCTCATATTCCCTCACGCTCAATACGCACCACGCACTGATGTCAGGGACATTATCGTCATTTCATCCTAAGGGGCGTCGCCTCCCATCATCCCACCGAACCAATGGTTAAGCGAGTAGAGGAGTGTTGTGTGGGCGGCGAGTGAGGACAGCATGGCACTGGGTACATTTTGGAGATAGCGTTTGACAACCCTCAAAACCACAAACGAGACATCCGAGAATAACAAAGCCACGTGTCGAAAATTCATCCATAAGATTGATTGGCAAACCTGGAACTCTCGAAAAATATCTTGGGAGGATAGATTTTAGAATCTTACTAATATCTATTGTGCGGCGGGACCCACCAAGGGCAACTCGTCTCTCTCACAAGAAATATCGAAGCCGAAAAAGTAAAATGGAGGGCGATGGGGTAGTTGTTGACGCTCGAAGCCTCCAAGGTTTTTTCGCCTCTCTGTCTGAAGGAAGACCTTCAAAATTAAACATCCACCACCAAACAGGAAACGCGAGGAACCCAATGGCTATTTTCGTATTGATCTTTCAGCCAAAAGATAGATCTGCCTGCTGACGTGGATCTTGCTGGCCATTCCATTCAGGGAACAGAGATATTTTGTTGCGGAAGATATTTCCCAAGCCGTTGGATTTAAGCCGGTTACCCTGGAATCCTCATTCGACGCCATCGGATTTTCACTTTTAATAAATTTAATCTTGCTTCCGAGGTTCCCTTTTACTCTCCCATTTTCGTTTTTGTCTGATACTCCTGGCATACGCTTCATGCTCTGCTCCTGCATTTGATTTCAATTCTAGAGAGAGAGAGAGGGTGAAAGCGAAGGCCTTAAAGTGGGTGAGGAGAAATGGGTGATTTGAAAGCAGTGGATGCGAAGGAGAGCGAGAGGGAAAAGGAGATGGAGAAAACAGAGTATGAGGAGGAAAGTGGAACAGAGAGTAAAGGGCGAGAATTGAATGGTCTGATGAGGTGGGAGAAATTCTTGCCCAAGATGATATTGAGGGTCCTCTTGGTTGAAGCCGATGATTCCACCCGCCAGATTATCGCTGCGCTTCTTAGGAAATGCAGCTACAAAGGTCTGACACCTTTATCTTACTCAAATTGTTTTCTTCCTTCAATTTATTGTTATGGCGTGTTTTCCATTTGCCTTTGTCTTTTTTCGCCCTCCCTGGATCTTTTTTATTGATAATGGGTGTTGTAGTGAATGTTGAGATTTCTATGGCTTTCTTGATTCGGCCTGAGCTAGTTTGGATGGACTTGCTCCTGCCATAATCCTGATTGAAATTTCTAATCATTCCTGCTCTTTGATCCTTCTGGAGCTTTGACTCAGTAAATTGACTTGTTCCACAAACAAGTTCACTGTCTGCTTATCTTTCTCTTTCATGGTTGGCTGTCTTAAAAGCATCTAGGTCTGATACTTTTTTCCTCTCTTCTGGTTCCAACTTTATAGAGCTGAAGCTGTGTTCTTAACTTTCTTTGACCATGTGCTTGGGTTATCCTTTGGGAATTCCGAGTTTTTGCCTTTAATGACATGGTTTAACGTCATACGGAGTGAACAAGCAAGCAGAGCAGATTAAAATAACACACGCACGCACGCACGCACAGAGAATATTATTTTTAGTGTATGCAATACATAATTGCTTGGGAAGATATAAAAGAAAGAAGTCTATCTGATACGGGAATTGGGGTTCATCAAGGAATTAATAGCACCTCCCAACTTTCAGCATTACGTAATAACCTTGTCGGTATGAAATCTAAAGGCTCAAGTAATTATACCGTGGTAAATTATTATCAACTTAAATATTTCTTGTATGAATATACATATAACCCACCTTTTCTGCTTTACTGAAGCTTTTATTGTGGAAAATCGAAGTAGTTCAAATCTATTTCCATGATCTTGGAACTTCAATAAATTTTCCATCCATTTTGAGCAGTGGCTGCTGTTCCTGATGGCCTGAAAGCTTGGGAAATACTGAAGGGAAGATCACACAATATTGATCTAATACTGACAGAAGTAGATTTGCCTTCCATATCTGGCTATGCGCTTCTCACCTTAATCATGGAGCATGA